>CAJUYH010000260.1:30034-42131 GCA_910591685.1 Galerucella tenella | reverse complement strand
AATATGTTATCTATGGACTGAACTCTATTAACGAAATATGACAGTTGGATAAACTAGTGCGAAAATTCTAGAACTAAGTCAGGATAAGTTACGATATGATAGGACTGAGGATTTTTCGTAAGCTCTGCCCCGGAAAATGATAATATTCAATTTAAAAATCGTTCTCTCGAATTTTCCTCAACAAAAACGTTATTCGAGACTATACTCTAAAATAAAAACGATATATTGAATTGTATTTTACGAATTTCGTTAAAAATTTTCACGTGTTATCAAAACAAACACTCCCGTTAGCTACCGAATTATTTCGATTGTGAATTGGTAGATAAACACATCCATTGCACACAACGTTTCACATTAAATAACTACACACATCCAACTAACCAACTGGCCATCGTTCTTGCAGATAACACGAGTTAATGAAAGCTATTTTTCCGACATGAAAAGCTTGCTAAAGCTAGGTGTGTTTCAGTATTTTAGATAAAACAATTTACACTAGAGGAAATCCAAATTTAATAGATAAACTAACTAGTTTGAAGTAGTAAATGTCTGGTATTATACAATAGTAAAGGAGTGGTCACACAGAACGGTAACGTAGCGGTACCGTTCAGTTATTATCTACGATGGAAAATAAAGTTTCTAAAGTTATTAATGAATATTTTTTGTGACAGATGGTCTAAAATATAACCAGGTGGATATCCGTTAGGTTTCAATAGATTTAAGCAGGAAGTACAGTACTTACTGATTGCAAAACATGAGACAGATTTAAAATAAAAGTAATTCATAAAAAAGAAGGAGATGTTGGAGGAAACGAAATGAATTGGGTTGGAGATAAATAAATCATAATTTTTGGACCCCACTTGACATCTTTTCGAATGAGATTCACTCGTTCTAATATAATTTATGTCAATTTGTCATTTCGCATGGAATGATATGGTCGAATGAGGTTCAGTTTCCAGAAAAAAATGTGAGAATTTGTTGTAAAACATTGATCTAATTAATAATACATAAGTATATAATCTTTTATAGCTGTCATTACACATGGGGATACCCGCATATTCCGTTTTGTGTATGTAATAATTTGTAAAAAAATTATAAAAACTAAAAAAAAACGCTGTTTATAAATTTTGCATTTCAAGCACAACTCTTCTATTTTCGCTACTTGTACTGCTGTTTTCCAATTCTACACAGGGTGAGATCGCGTTAAGTGATCTCCTACCTTCCGATCAGTCACACTTGAAAGTGACGTTTCTCGATCCACTAGCCACTGCAGGAGCTGCTACTATAGCGGCTAATCTGAAATAGAAAAATTTAATTAAAAATAATTGACAATTTTACTGATAACAAGAGATTTAGCCGGGTTCTGCTAAAAGCTATCAGCAAACTAGTGAGTCTAGACTGGTGAAAAACTGTGAATATTGAGGAGATAAAATAGTCTTTAGTTTGGATGCCTGCAGGTGATAAATTGGTGGACCAGTTAAGTTCTGAAGGAGACTTCATGGGTCCGGAATCGTCCTGTGGAATCACAAAATATTGTATAAAAGCGGTAAGATAAAGACGGAAGGCCATCTTGTTGCAAAGAGTTTACTGGGCAAGGTAGACAAGGAACTCTCTGGTCTCTGGCACTGGTCACTGTACCCTGAGTAGAGGTCTACATGAAATGGGAAAAATTAGTAGGGCTATCTGCAAAATAGAACGTTCTATCTATCATATGGGGCGAGATATGAGCATCTTTAGTTTTGAAATGTGTATTTTCTAAAATTTCATAACTCCATTTGGAGTAAAAAAAGTGATTATATACAAAAACAGACTGTGGCATTCAATTTCTCGTCCCAAAAAACCCCTCTAGACGAATTTTGAGCACTTTTTATGACGGAAACGTTTTTTTTGTCGAAAATTTTGAAGCAAGGGGTAGATATGGAAATATTCTATACAAACCGGCTACCGCTAACTTCCTTATTGTTGGGAATTATCGGGTCAATATCCACTTGTATATGTAAAATTCTCCCCTAAATCAATTGCCGAAGACTAGAACGTTCTATCTTCTCAATTAGCCGAGTTATGAGCATATTTAGTTTTGAAAAGTAGATTTTCGAAAATTTCACGACTCCATTTGGAGGAGAAAAAGTAATTTTATACAAAAACAGACTGTGGCAGTCAATTTTTCGTCCCAAAAAACCCCTCTAGACGATTTTTTAGCACTTTTTATGTCAAAAAATTTTTTTTTAACGAAAATTTTGAAGCAAGGGGTAGATATGGAAATATTTAATATAAACAGGTTTCCGCTAACTTTGTTATTGCTCGGATTCATAGACTCAGATTTATAGACTTTAAAGTATGTAAAATTGTCCACTGAATCGATTGGTGAAGACTAGAACGTTCTATCTATCATATTAGTCGAGTTATGAGTATCTCTAGTTTTGAAAAGTGGATTTTCGAAAATTTCATTACGCCATAGGGATGTTCAAGTCTGAAGTGTTCATTAAGGGCATATCTACCAATCAAGCACGAAGATACTCTAATGCAGGTTATGCAAATGATCTAAGAAAACATCCTTATTTCGGCTGGAGCTCGTGAAGTTCTTGTCCGTCTTGGAACTATATACAACTTTCTTTTTGTTTCATTAAATCGATTGATTTTCTTTTAGAGTTTATGAGTAGGTTGTGCAGGAAACTGAAATTCATCCATCGTTCTATATTTTTCAAAAGTTGGGTAATAAAGTTTTAGTAGTTCGGTAAATTATGAACATGAGAAAATAAACAACTAGTAGAAGTTATTAAATTAGAGAAGAGCTGCACTGTTGTTGGAAGCTTGGACTTTTACTGAGTGTAATGATGTGATATCGCATTTGCATCAAATTTAATCAAATTAACTATAAATTGTATTCGATCTAGTAGGAAATGTAATTTCCAACGCAAACAGGAAAAACGATGAATTCGAAAAATTTCATATCGGTTAGGCTTGTAAAAATCTGCTTTAACTTTGTTTAATAAAAATAAATTGAACCAAAATTTATGGGCTGATATGCTTTTTGGATAGGTTTTTTGACTCGTTTCTACCCCTATACC
Source organism: Galerucella tenella (assembly GCA_910591685.1). Lineage (NCBI taxonomy): Eukaryota > Metazoa > Arthropoda > Insecta > Coleoptera > Chrysomelidae > Galerucella > Galerucella tenella. The sequence continues at coordinate 39,066 of CAJUYH010000260.1, read as the reverse complement.
AGCCAATGATGCAATTGAATCCAGGTTTGTGTTTAAAGCCCTGCAAAATACAAATAAAACAGAACACAGAGCCAGATCACTCAAAAATGAAAGAAGGCTCAGAATGTGGAGTTTACTCGACAGCACTAAGCCTAAGGATTAAGTGGGGAATGGGAAACAATACCAGCGTGGTTTAAACAGATTCAATTGCCAGAAAAGAACTAACCAGAAAAGGAATTTCTGGCAAAAACATAACAATTTGCACTGATAGTAGACAAGCTCTATTATCCTTGAACAGACAACGTGTTATATCGGGGCTAGTACTAGAGTGCCCCAAGATTTATCTAACGCCTCGGCTAATAAAAATAGTATCCTGAGATGGGTTAAGGGGCACGACAGGAGTAAAGGTAATCGCATTCCCGATTATTTATCAGAGAAGCGGCTGGAGCGGAAATTTTAGGACCCAGTGACACCTACGGCCTAACGACTTCGACAATTACCTAACTAGCCAAACGTTACACCCATGCTCGATCCTTTAAGAGATGGGACGAAATCAAAGGAGGCAGTCTTGCCAGGATCACTCTGGGCGACCCTGAGAAGCTGGCGCCGAAGAAATATTTGACGATGACCAGGAGAAACCTACGTTTAACAGTAGGATTTCTGACTGGCCACTTTCAACTAAGGAAACACACCTCTATGCAGGATGTGTAAACAGGAAGATGAAACTGTCAGGCATGTCTTATGCGAGTGTCCGGAGTTATCGTCAACAATAGAGTGAGTCTTGGCCTACACCTGCCGATATACAGGAGATGTCCCCTAGTGACCTGTCCACCTTCCTGGGAAGAACAGGATGGATAATGACTTAGGAGGACAACTCCTTGGGAGGATGTAGAATGGGTCACATGTGGCCTAAGTGCTGTAAGCCTACACTCACCCTCCCTACTGTACAGATACATACCTATACTTCAATTTTATCATCAGATATACAGTTGCAAATCCATTAAGATACAGAACCAAATAACGGGATAGATGTGCCTGCAGCACTGTTACCGAATGCATCAGATCTTCAACCAAGGTTTAGTGGGTTTGTGGTGAGTGCACCTGTTCCCCTTACAAATCCGAAGAGCTTCTTTGGTGGATGATATTTCAGGCCTGAGGGCGAGGAAGTGATACATAAGATACTTGATTCAAGCTCTACTGTTTCATCTTCCAGGTAAACACAACACGTCGTATCCTCTGATTTGTTATTAATTATAGCGAATAAAATGAATTGATGGTGTACTTACCTAGCTGCTACAGGCGGATCTGTATCGGAAGGTAGGCGACCACTTGGCCTCCATCATTGGACGTTTCTAATGCCGAAATGCCTATTTCTTCTGGCGTAATTTCTTCCGCACAGGATTTTCTTAAAAGCATGCCTAAATTCCGGACTAAAAATAGTGTAGATTATAGGATTGAGAGTCGAATTGAAATACCCCAACCACAAACATATCGATACTAAATACTTGTCGAATAAATTGGGATTAATTGGCAATAGAACAGCCATTATAAAAAACGGCAACCAACACAGAACGAACGCTCCTGTAATAATTGCCAGAGTTTTAGCAGCTTTTCTTTCCCTCTTCGAATCCATCCCGTCTCTGGTTTTTCTTTTTATGGGATAGTGATGCGGTTGATACGTGACACTGCACTCTGTGGTCGTCGGCAGATCCGCCTCCAGTCCGTTGGCGAAGGAATTTTTTTCTGGACTACTGTTGTTCGAAGATATGTTCGTAAACGCTGTAGTTGTTTCGGATATTGTTGGTAGAGGGCGACCGATGACGGTTACTACGGCTGCTGCTATACCACCTGCAAGAAAAAAAAATGTATGAGTTTTAGATAATTGGAGTCATAGAAAACTTTACAGTTTTTCGGGGATTACCAAATAAATGAGTGTTAAAGGGCTTGTTTCATGAATTTCAATGAAAATGTCACAAGATATATTAGGTCCCAACTAACGCCACTCTATGATTTCAAATAATAAATAATAAAATTTGAATTCCTGTGGTAGACTGTGGTAGGCTAGAACCAATGACAAACAAGGAAATTTTGCGCTGTTGTCAGGAGGGAGGACTTTATAAGTAGACTGGTTACCTTGTTTCTTTTACATCTGTTAAACAGAAAAGCAAAGTACTGTCAAAACGTACTCTTCCAAATGATGCTCTCATAATCGGGTGCCTCTTATTAAAAAAGGTAACTTTCGCGTAGTCAAAGAGATTTGGAAATATATATTTTAAGCTGTAGTTTTCGACATGACGCTTTCAAAGCAGAAAATAAAATGTGACGATGATATAAAATGATATATCGGAACAATTGTCAATTCTATTAGAAAACTAATATAGTGGAGTTATAAAGGAATAGTGTGTTCCATTGAAAACTAAAAATCCCTTTTAAAATCACTTTTAACATATAGGAGGCAATGCTGTAGTGAGCGTTGAAGAAAAAACATTCCACAGTACATTAAAAGTACCTATACTCATAAAATAAAAGAGAAAAGAACTTTAAATCTCTAGTATTACCGATTTAATGAAAATTAAATGTTCTCTATGTAGAGTTGTTTGAAAAACATGTGATATAACACTCACGCATAAATTGCGTTACCCTAGAATTCCGAAGAATTCGAAACTCGATTTAGTTCAGGATCGCTTATTCTTCTTCTTTTTAGCGGATTTTGGGTGCCTCCTAAAACAATAACAAATGCCATAACCTACAAATGTTGTTTGTGTGGTTTATTGTTTTGTGTGTATATTGATTTCCGGATTTTATCAAAGTATTTATGGTAGTGTTTTTTATTAGTTTTATGTCTTTTAAAAGGTAAATAAGCAGAAGCACACTATGAAATAACACAAACAACTACTAAAAACTGAACGTGGATGATGTAAATTGACAACTGTCAAATTATTCTAGTCGACTTTCACTTTGTCCTAATCAACTTGGGTGGTCAAGTAGGATTTAACAACAGAATATACTTTGAATCTGGCAACAAGTGCTTCTGCAATTGGTTTAATTAAAGCGGTTTATTTAAATCTGAAAAGATATTTAAACCTGAATTTCATAAAGATTTATAACTTTTTGTGATAAATATCGTTATCATGGAAAAAGATATGTTATTCTTAACCCTCCTGATATGAATTTACTTGTTAATTCATACCCATGAAACTAGCCCATTCAATAAAACGAAAACCAAAGCAAAATCCCCAAAGGTTTCATGTCTTCCATTCAACATTTCGCAAACATATGGCGAGTACTTATTGGGAAGTCCAGAAACATATTTTTAAATGAAAATACAACAAAAACCAGATGAAACTACTGAAGGACAGTAAACAATACATTAAGTCTTGATAATGAGGACAGTGCAGGGTGGCAGTGAGGTTTATCAAAATTTTTGTTTGGTCACTAACCAAACATTTGTACCTACATCCTACACCAACAAAAATCTTTTAATTTAACCTCTCATTACTCTTGCCCGTAGTTGATTAATATATTTCTCATTTTTTGCTGTTTCACTCAATTGCTAGTCTAGTTGTGAGTCCTTCTCCGTATTTTATTGATAAAAAAAACGAAAATTATTGCTACGAACTGAAATCAATTTGGTAAAAGCCTCGTTACGTAACATTTGATGGGATGCTGATGCTGACGCTGACGAGATGAAACACATGTCACCGGTTTTGGTGCAGTTATATGTTTTTATGGTTTATTAAAGGCTTCAGTCTAATATATAGAAGCTCCAGGAAATTACTATTTAGAGAGTGGATGAAATACATTAAAAATTCCAGTAGCGGAGCAAAACAAAATAAAGTTAGGTACATAGTTAAATTTAGTTGAAATTTCTTTTTAATTATTATAATAAGCAGCCTCTGTAATGACGATTTATTATGAATAAATTAAATTCTTTGGGGTTGGTAACAGATAAATAATTATACTTTATAAAGTAAAGAGAGCGGTTGGAATTGTGAAGGCAGTTATCGAGATCAAAAGCATTATTACATTCAACGATACAGTGGACATTTGGAAACGTATCTAAAGTTTGATCTGTAACTTGGGTTTGTCTACAAACTTCTGAATTCTGACTTTTGGCGATGTTATGTGAAACGCCATTGATGTTGATTATTCAATGGATATCCCTTCGATATGTATATACAGTAGAGTCTATAACCAGATGATTTATTACAATGGGTTTCAGGAAAGTTTTAGAGGATTCGGGTTTATCGAAGTTGACCCATGTCAGTTTGAATTATGCTTAGGCAGATGAAATACTAGTTTAAAATATTGCAAATGATTTTAATAATGAAGGTCCCTATTCTATTGTTAATATTATTTCCGTCTCTTTATACCAACATTGGAAATGTTATTACAAAAACAAACTCTGAGGGTCGTATTAATTATATCTATACAAATAATAGTATATTATACACCAAGGTGGTGAAGACTATTATTAATGATCGGCGAGCACCAAGGAATTAGGTGCGAGGTTTATAAATGTCTTCTACACCATGATGTACACTGTGGGCCGAAATGAAACCGAATGTCATAAATCAACTTCAAAATTAGTATTTCGAGGTTAAGTGGAACTTTAAACCAGGGATTTTCCGAGCTTAGTTAAGGTATGGGTGCTTTTAAATACGGTGCGAACGACTAAGTGACACTTAGTGGATTTAAGTGACCTTAGGGCCGGTTGTACAATTGTAGCTTAGTGAAGGCTCAAGTGTGAACTCAGGTTCAGCGTCAGATTGCTGTTGTACAAAGTTGGCTTACGGTTGAGCTTCATTTAAATCTCAAGCTTAGTAAAGCCTCCAAGGCTTAAATGTGAATGAATTGTATGCAAACATAACCTGTACTTAATTTAATCTTAAATTAAAAGTTTGTCAAAGTTAATTATGGGTATTTTAACCGATGATCAAGATTTTTTGGAACTTATTGGAATCGTATAACACCCGAGAAGATCTCGGGTGTATAGAGAGCGTATGAATCACTTTGAATGTTGGAGAGATCATGTGTTTATTCAAAGATTTCGTCTTCCTAATCAAACCGTTCGCTTTGTGACAGATTGTATATCAGAGGAAATTTCTTGTAAAACTAATAGGTAGCAAATATGACATTAGTTAGGTTATTTGACAAACATATTGTGACCAATTTACTTCATACGCATGCGTCAGTTCGAAAGAAGTTCTACCAACACTTGCAAATATAGGTTTAGTAGAGCTGCTACTGAACCATGTTTATACAACAGGCTTAGGGTTGAGCTAAGCTTATATTTTAATCCCAGCTCAGTTGAGCTCAATTTTGAGCTTCAAATGTACAACCGGGCCTTAACGTTTAAGTGTAACCGTTGCGAATGGCCCTTAGAAGAACAGAGTTAGTTTTTTCATCCACAACTACAATATCAGGCTGGTTATTCGTCAGTCGTCTATCGGGGATAATCTAGAATAGTCTGAAATCCAGTACAGCAGGAAAATATTCAATGGAGGACTTTAGCCAAAATTCACAGCAAAGCAAATCATAAGCAAGGATAGAAAAACTGTCAAAGCCGTAGTAAGTGGAGGAGGAAGCGGAATCACCCAATCTAATCTTGCGAGTTATAGTGGACTGACTAATAGACCCACTCTCCCCAAACCTAACCTATAATAGGAGCTCTTAGATAACCTTATAATCATCCTGTACGACAAAAGTGATTCCATTATCGAGCTCATAGCATGCTTGCGAGCATTTCGCATTTGTGCTTAATTTTAAAATCAACCTTAGACGGTTCGGTTACATAGGCACGTCTTAAAGTATTAACATCTATAATATCGAAGTTCAAGAGGCATCGTAATAAACTTGATGCTATCCTTTCTTATCCTCATCCTCTTTATAACATGCAAAGTTAAACAAAGTTTATTAAACGATATGTTTACCAGATAGTTCCAGAGGTTATTGCTTTTATCAAAAGATGTCTAGTCGAGAAATATCGAGTTTAAAACTAAATGATATGTATATAGTATGTAAACTATTTAATTTAAGTATGAGAAGGTCCATATTTGTTATAACCAGCATGTTTGGTAAAGAAGAAGGCGAATAAGAAGGCTGTCAACAAATTCAATTCAAATAAAAATTATGGCATAAGTTTTGCTGTCTTTTGTGTTCAATTAATAATGATATCTCTATTTATTTATGATAAATTGATATGGATTAGCCAATGGTAATGCCTTGCGTTATCCAAATAACAGCATACCAAGTTTTGTGAATTTCATCATCAAAAATTAGATTCTTCAAATTTATCTGAAGCAGTGAAAGGAAGGCAGACGAAAACATTCGATATTGCCACGTTTAACTATGAAAAAGCTAAAGTGCTAAATATGTAGTGATAATAATTAAAAAAGGAACTTTTTATGATTAACAATATCAGCAATATGATTTAACGTTAATTCTTTAATGTGCTTGTTTCCTTGGATTTTTTCTAGGAACATTATTTTTTCAATTTATGAATATTGAAAGACGAACGCTTTTCCAAATTTGTTATGGGCTTCTTCAACCTCTGGCAGCGTTGTACGAAAAAAATAATTACCACACCCTCCGAATTACATAATTGGTGATTTTTTCGAAAGGCCTGACCAGCTGACTTCTTATTGGCAGGCGCGTGCTTGTGTTCTTCCCTCTCACTTCCTCAATTGACTGATATTGATTTATCCAGTGGCGTTGGTATTGTCAGTGACCTTTTTGTATTTCCAGTTATACTTGGTAAAATGGGTACCGTACGCCATTTGTACGTTTATGCAAGATATGCGCCATGTTTCCTCGCCTCTTACCGATGCCCCGTAGCTTCAGATAAACTTGCCAAACTATACATCCATTGATTCCTGTATTGTCTTGTGCATGAATTGAAAATGGAATTATTATTAAGTGAGATGAATTTTCAGTATGTCTATCCTCTTTATTGAAAACGTGAGATTTCCTTGAAATTCATTTAAGTAAGAAATATTTTCACGTAGAGCGGAGAATTAGATTTGAACTGAAAATAAAAGAAGCATGCTCTAGTAAATTTTGTATTGAAGCGCTTAGAGAAAAAGAAGAATTTGTAAGATCTTATGACGTTCATTATTTACTTAACTAAAATTCCTCTAGGTAGTCCTTTTCTGTACTATTTCATATTTCGCTCACTAAAAATAGGAAGACTTCATTTTCATTTTCCTATAGGACGATAAATCCAGAAAAGATTTCTTGGGTAAGTTTGAGTTACGAGGGCGTGGAAGCATTTTCGACAATTCACCCAGATGCTTAAGGCCAATTGCGTCACTCTAAAATTCTGAAACAATACACCTCACTTTTTCGCCTCGTTTTGAGGCACTTTCAGCTTTTTGGAAAGCTCGTTATCGTATCGACCGTTAAGTGTTACTTCTTCAAATTTCCTTATAAAATCTTGTCCTAGAATTTTAGAACGGGTTTATGTTAATGCCATTTTGAAACTTTTCATTTTCGAAGATTTACAGTTGGCTGTAAATATACCAGTTATTGAGGTATGTATGAAAATTGGGGTTACATTCACTGAGATCTAAAAAATATTTTGTGCTTCTTTACTTCTACTTAGTTTCTTGGAAAGTTTCAGAGCTCCTTTAGTCCTATTTCATTTCAGTTTTCACCCTGACGGGAACTCAAGTGACAGCTAAACGTACCCTAATTATTATCACACAGGTAAAGTGGTTATCCGTAATAACTCTTACATCAGATTTTTGAAGCTCCAATAGCTATTAATTATAGTAATCAGAAAACTTCTTCCATTAATAACAACCATAAGACCATACGACCATAAGAAAGCCTGCATAAAATGTTTTAATACTATCCAGATAATTTTTTAATAGATTTATTATTACAGTTAAATTTTTTTGAGAACATAAAATCTTAATGTTATTCCCATACCTAACGTTATAATTTTAAATTACAAACTCTTAGTGCCTCTCAAATTTTTATGGTACCCCCATATTTTTTTATTGCGTAGTAAATATGATTCCATTGAATGTCTGTGTTGCAGCAAGTATGTGAAATATCTTGATATAATTTGATTCTGTTACATACGAGATACGTGTTTCAAATATGTACTTCTTTTTTTCAAAAAGAATCACTTAAATTTGATATAACGACGTTTCTTATATGTAAATACGAGCGGCATCTTGAATCAAACAATGTGAAAATATTACATTTTGATCTGTTTCATTTCTCTACTATTCCTGTTCAGATTGCAAAATTTATTTCAATTTTCGCATTCTTTATATCAATACTCACACATATATTTGAGAGGAAATAATTCATTGTTTATATTTAATAAACGCCGAGTGAAGCCAGTGCAGGTCGCTAGTAATTCCTGGAAATACATTATTATTCGTTGATATCTATTAATCTTTATTAGTGTTCATTAATATTGATAATTATCCACTAATATTCATGAAAAATTATTAATATTCGTTGATATCCATCAACAACTGTTGATAGTCATTTATATACATTAATATTCACTGATATTCATTGATATTCATTAATAGACATCAATATTTATTGATATTAATCAATCTTCGTTGATATTCATTGATATACATTGATATTGATTGATATTCGTTAATATTCATTGATATTCATTAATATGTAATGATATTTATTGATATTTAATTATATTTATTGATATTTAATTATATTTATTGATATTTAATTATATATAAATATATTGATATTCAATTATATCTATTGATATCTATTGATATCCATCAATATTTTTCAATACTCTCTAATATTCAATGATATTCATTTTTATTTATTCAATGATATTTATTGATATTCATTGATATCCATTAATATGTATTGATATTTATTGATATTTAATGATATTTATTGATATTTATTGATATCCATCGATATTCGTTGATATTTATTGATATTCATTGATAGTCATTAATATTTTGTTAAAATTTTTAATATTCAATGATATCCATTGAAATTCGTTGATATTTATTGATATTTATTGATATTTATTGATATTTATTGATATT
>CAJUYH010000260.1:0-28063 GCA_910591685.1 Galerucella tenella | reverse complement strand
AAGAATTTAAAAATATTGTGGTTTAATTTCCCAAAAAATTAAAAAAAGATGAATATACAGTGAGATCTATAAGTATAATTCTACGTAATATATAGTTTATAGTTACATCCTAAAAATAATGTATTATTTACGTTAGAAATGTCAATAATATTTTTGGAAACTTGAAAGAAAACTTCGAAGTTGTTCATCATTTTATATTGAATATATATATACATAAAATATATATTATAAATAAATACATACATATAAAAATCTCGGAAAAACAGTTCCACCACGGAGAATTTGAAACTTGAAATCATTGATTATCATAAACCACTCTAAAGATATATAGCTACCATAAACCTTCATTTAAAAGGTAAAATATTGACTTATTAATAGAGAGCGGATATATTAATCGGAAGCACAGGCGAAACAAATAAACACAACTGAAAAGTTGACGGGTGATAACAATTTTGTAACTTTCAATAATTGACAGTTCACGTGACGTTCCCTCCGTCCTCCGATTAATGCGCTCTCAAGCGGCCGGGCACGATATTATAAATTGGATACAAATTGTAGATGAGAGTTAAACTGCTAGAGGGTGTGCTGTGGTTGCCAGCTTGATTGACAGTGACAGCAATGTCAGAGCGGAGCAGCCAATAGAAATTTTGGGTTGGTGCGACAAAATCCACCAGAAAAGTTACCAAGTCGCAGCGACTTCTCGCTCGAAGATAGAGCAGGTTCTAATTCATGCGACCGACGCACCCAACGAAAAAAAACGCCAAGTTGCATGCAACTTTTTTCAGTTGCAGTGTCATCTCACTGGACTTAAACAAGAAATAATGGATTCAGGAGACGTACTTTTACTATCCTTAACTTATTTTAAGTTGGATGGAGTTATTGTTTTTGATTTATCCACAAATGTGGTGTTTTAATACCTTTCATACACTGAAGACAGTCCTTTGTAAAATAATCTCAAGCTGTAATGTGCGATTTAAACTTTTTCAATAACTAGTTAAGCAGCATGTGTAAATGGGAACAGAATATCACAGAGTTCAATTTTTTACATAAAATAAAGCAATTTTCCCCGACTAATACATACAAATATCATCAGACAATATACAGGTAGGTATAATTGATAGGAAACTGAGAGGATGTAGTTATAGGAGCATCATATATTCAATTATTGTTAATACAATAAGCTGACGTATGTCGAGAATTACACACAAGTAGTCATGAAATTAGTAATTCAATTGGTAGTGCATATTCCAGCAATCATTACACAATATCTCGCTTCGCAAGTAGGTTAAAGGTTAAATTCAACTTGCTAAGTGTTAAGCATACAAAAGGCATAAGCAGTATTGTTTTTAAAGTAACCTTTACGTACTGTTATCCTCCTTAAATATCTGCAAATGACCATTTTCTGGAAAACAATAAAAATTGTAGGTCTTTATTTAATATATTTACCTCAAAAAATGTCAAGCACCTAGCTCAGAATAGAAATTATGTGCATAGGAAAAGTAACTGGACCACTCAGTGGTAGAAGGGCTTTAAGTTTGTATATAACATAGTAGCCCATGGTAAACTTGAATGAGACGGAAACTTGCAAACCAGAATGAAGCGTTTATGTGGTAGTGAGACGGATCCAGCGTAATATAAGCAAAATGTGTCTGTGTGAATTCCTGGACAATGGAACAGGAGCTCATGATGCTAAGCTCAAGTGCAATATTCACGCATCCGAATGTGTCTGAGTGAGCTCCTGGATGGTTTTGGTTCACAATTGGTCCCGATAGGCAGCGTTGCAATCGATTTTACACTAAATTCCTCCCTAAGTGCTTGTCGGGTTCTCTAGTTCTATATAGAAAGTAAAAATAGAAAAAGAAATATTGATTAGCTCAGGAATATAGGGATATAAATTTGGTTACCAATTAAAAAGCTGTCAAACTTTGTACATTTCGGTTAATCTGAATAAATTAAAGGATTTCCTACATTTTTGCCCGTAAAAGATTTGCAGTTTGTCTTACTTTGTGTGTTTGTTTCTCGATAAAATTCGACGGAAAACTCGGGAAAGTTTTAACCGCGATAATTTATGGAAATTTCGTAACAGTAGAGTAAATGTACCATAAAACGATCTAATTAGGTGTTTTCATGCCTATATTTCCGGTTCACTAGGTTGAAAATTGCTTCAGTCGGCTGTATCTAAATATATCCTCTACCTTTTTGTTAAAAACAAACACAGACGGGCATTGTCGGTCTCACTGTTTTCAATCAATTAATCACGAAAGTATAAGTATACCATTCCAAAACACATGACTTTGACAGTTAAGCCTTATTGTTCTGTAGGACAACCGATCAGCTGGGTGTTAAGTTAGTGTTTGTTTTGTAAGTCCGACTCCAGTAGCACTCCACCCCTAAACTCACTGGTGTTTTGACAACCCCAACTCCCAACTTAATTTATGAACAATAAGAAAATATCTACCATTGATCTAAATTGCAACATTAATTATATAACCAACAAAATAATTATATTGCAAATAAGATCCTACTTAACACGAAATAAAGAAAAGTACCTGTACCGCTAGCTGCAGCTAGGCCTCCGGCGATTCCCCCAGCTGCGGGATTCTTTGCTCCTTCTTCATTAGCTTTGCTAAGCACCTGCCTTCTTCTGATTCGCTTTCGAGCCGTCTGAAATATCCTCCAATACAGTATTAGTATCACTAATAATGGAAGATAGAAGGAAGATGCTGTAGCGAATATTTGGTAATATATATCTTGACTAACTATACATTTTTTATCTCTAAGTCGCACTTCCCAGTTGGGATCTTTCCATCCGAGTAAAGGGGCTATGCATACGAAGAAAGAAACTAACCATATTATGAATATCATTATGCCGATACGTTTAGACGTTCTTTGGTGGATGTAGTCGATGTTTGTTACCGCCCAGTATCTGGAATTGATAAACAAGATGTTAATATACCACCCTATATATTAGATGCGATATTAATTTAACTGGGTATTGGGAATAAATATTTATTCGAAGTCTAATTACTGGTTGATTATATAAAATGAATGTATAAATAGATCTACATTTGGTTGGTTGAAATTGTTTGTCCCATCTACCACTTTCTGTTTCCAATTGATAACCATGGAAACATTAGAATCGCAGATCGTTAAATGATGCTGCGTTTTGTCGAGAAAAATGTTTATTTTCAAATAGAAATTCTGGCAAACAACAATTCATTTGAAACAGAAAGCAATGTGAGTGAAAAATTAAATGATGTCAAAGGTAATAATATTATAACACCTTACAGAGTCAAAGTACACAGACTTTTCTCTAAGAACTAACATCTACTTCTCGTGTTATGTGCCTCGACAGACAATGAATTACAGTTCCAAGTTAAGCGGAGTTTATTCGTAATAATTTCACTCACAAGAACAATACTTCGAAAAATCTCCGCCTCCAAGTACCTTATGTACCTAGATGTGAACAATCTATATGGATGGGCGATGTCAGAATTCCTCCCTAATGCAGACTTCAAATGGGTAGATGACACCAACATTGACGTTAATCAAATTGCTGACGACTCTCCAGAGGGATATATTCTTGAGGTAGACCTGGAGTACCCTAAGGAGTTACACGATCTACACCAAGATTTTTCCTTTTGTCCAAAGCACTTATAATTATTGCAGAGGTTTGTATTTTACGGGGTGATTTAGATTGTTCAATGAGGAGATGTTTTTAGGTTGACAACTGTATTTTCTCATTTTTGAAAAGCCAGAATGATACTCAAGTCCTGGTTCATTTCCAATATTTACTTCACAGCAAAAAGAAATGAGGAATGAGTTTAAATATATTGGAGTAGGTTAGCTTGAATAAAAATTAATAATGTCGCTTGTTAAAAAATTGAATGCAACGATTCTATAGAATTTTTACGTCTTATATAATTTGATAGTAGATTGACTGTTCCTGTCGTTTTATTCGTATTTCCATAGCAAATTTGAAGGCTTTAATGGAAAAAATATAATTCACGACATCATTAACGTACTTTTATGATCTGAATTTAATATTTGCAGTTTATTAACCAGACAGATCACAATTTTTTCTGAATCGTCAGTTCTTGTTATCATTACAATACCCAGATTATAACAGTTGCTCTTGACCACATCAATTGAACCGAAGGAGTCGAGTCTCTTCTTATATTAACAGGTAGATAATGGAAATAAGTCTTAAATTTGAATTCACTTTACTCAAAATCTACAACGATGGATATAAAAATGGTAAACCTAAAATAAATGTCAAAAGTTTAGCAATTACTGTCTATTTTTCTAGTTTCTTATTATATTCAGGCGAAAGACCCAATTCTTGAATTTTGCTATACCAAGATTGCTCAAGATGGAAGTTTCGTGGAACTGAAGGAAGTATTGTGAAGCTTAGACATTTGTAGGAGTGCAGTGCAGGCATTCAGAGTATACCTGAATGTCTGCACTCCTACAAATGTCCAAGCTTCACAATCCTTCGCGAGTGAATGTTAGTTCTGTTTTTCGGTAAATTGTATTTTATAGCAAAACGCCAACTTTTGTTATAATTTAATTATCTGTATCTGTAAAGTAGGGAGGGTAAGTGTAGGCTCACAGCACTTAGGCCACATGTAATCGTCCCAGGAAGGTGGACAGGTCACTAGTAGATATCTCCTTTATATCGGCAGGTGTAGGCCAAGACTCACCGAACACACACTCTCTTATTGACGATAGCTCCGGACACTCGCATAAGACATGCCTGACAGTTTAATTTTCCTGTTCACACATCCTGCATAGAGGTGTGTCCACTATCCCCATAGTATGGAGGTGTTTCCTTAGTTGACAGTGACCAGTCAGAAGTCCTACTGTTAAACGTAGGTTTTTCCTGGTCATCGCCAAATATTTCTTCGGCGCCAGCTTTCCAGGGTCGCCCAGGGTGATCCTGGCAAGACTGCATCCTTTGGTTCTATCCCATCTCAAGGGATTGAGCATGGGTGTAATGTTTGGCTAGTTCCGTAATTGTCGAAGTCGTCAGGCCGTGGGTGTCACTGGGTCCTAAAATGTTCAGTCCAGCCGCCTCCCTGGCTAAAGAATCGGCAATACCTTTACTCCTGTCGTGCCCTTTAACCCACTTCAGGTTAATATTGTTATCTTCCGAGGCGGTAGCTGAATCTTAGTGACACTCTAGTACTATCCTCGATATAACACGTTGTCTGTTCAGGGCTAATAGGGCTTGTCTACTGTCAGTGCAGATTGTTATGTTTTTGACAGAAATTCATTTTCTGGTTAGCTCTTTTGTGGCAATTGAAATACCAGCCAGTTCTGTTTGAACCACGCTGGTATTTTTTCCCATACCCCACTCAATCCTTGAGCCTTCTTTCGTTTTTGAACCATCTGTATATATGCGTATTGCATTTGAAGCATCTGACTCTGAGTTCTGTGCTTAATTATAAATGTTGTGAGACTCTACGACTTCCAGATTTAAAACGTATTGGTTATACAATGACTTCAAAAAGTTTGTTTATCCCTTAAAACAATCTTAAATTATTCATGGGATCAAATCCCGCTAATGCATCTCAAGGACAAGACTATAATTTTCTTTTTGCACACGTGGTAACTAAAAAGTTGGTTAATATTTAGCCTCCATCACATATTATACGACCGTCCCACTCATAATGGTTACTTTGTAACAGAAAGGACGTCCAAATTCATTAGATATAAGCTGCACGGTTTGGATACCACTCGTAAAAGTTTTTAGAGGAAAACTTCAAATCGGATTTTTATCAACCTATTTTATAACTCCCATCAAAATGTTGTTAAGGATTAATGTCACATAGAATCAATGACAAAAGCTGAACTGGAATAACGCCCTTTTTAATTATGTGTAAATCCACTACACTTTCATCCCTTATTTTATAACAGTTAAAATCACTAACGCCTTTTTAACGTCATAGGCGCTTAGGAGATTCATCATGCAGCCACAACTCTTGTAGGTGTGAATTTGTGTGTATTTCTCTGTCCAGAAAAATTGTGGATAATATTTTTTCTGGATTAGTCTTGCAAGGTTTTATAGTACAAACTAGCTAAAAGAACCGCAATGCAGATAATATCCAAATTGCCTTATGGCAAGATCATTGGAACTTCGACAAAACTACAACAAATCAAACCTTCATTAAGCCACCCTTACACTATTGGAGCTTGAAGACCTAGCGTTGCTGAGAAGACTAAGAATTGGTCAGACTTTATTTACTAATGACTACCTTATCTCATCTACCAATCGACCATTCTGTTCAATCTGTAACTGCATCTTTACTGTTGAACACATCATCATCAGAATACACACAATGCACACAGTTAGAAGATAACAGCTCAACCTCAAACGAAGTCTTCAAGAGATACTCGTAGATCCAGATAATGCCTTTACGTTATCGTTTGTGACGTATATCCGGGTTTTAAATAATATTTTATCACAGATTATAGAGAGAACAGATACGAATCCCGGTAGAACATCAAACGATTTTCAGCTTCGTCGTCAATGACCTTGGACCTTTGACTCGGTATGGTCACGATGTTGCCAGTTTAAAATATTTTCTGAATTTCTTACTTTTTTGGAAGTTTCCACTAAATCTTTAAAACTGCGCCATGAATTAAAACAATAATTATAATCGAATATATATTTATGTATTTATTTAATACCTATATGTAAATTCCTATGATTTGTTATAAATAGTCATCACTCTAGGTAGATTAATTGATAAATATATTTTTAGATAACACAAATAATCACAAAAATCAACCAAATTTTAAAGTACAAAAAATAATTCTTCATTTATTTATCATCAAAGGGAATACAATATACACCTATGCACCTTTGATAATAATTTGTAGCACCAAAGTTAATATAAAAAACTTTGAAATTTCTTATATCATAGGCCGGGATATTAAATTATATACTCTCATCCCTTGGAAATCGAAAGAACTTTATTTTTCTTTCCGAATAAAATTTATTTGGACAGTATCTGTATGAGCAATACACTCCGCCGTGATGTTTTTTCATTTTATGAGAATAATAGTCTATACCACTATATTTTTATAGTTATTACCACAACGCACAATCGATTACTCAAATAACACAATTAATATCGCCGATTGAACACCTTCGAACAATGAAGCGAACAAAAATGGCGTTATTAATTTTGAGCACAGATTACAAGTGATTTCAAGCATGCTTTGACGTTTTGATTAGGTTAGGTTAGGTTAGCCGGCACCGTTATTGTGCATGGTTGCCAAGGATATGGTTTGTGAACAAAAGTATATATTTATGGTATGATTTTTATACATTATAATCTTTTTAATTGTATAATTCTTTTAATGTTATTAAAATTGATTTAAAACAAGTAATGATCGAATATTTGTATCTGTATAACTATCACACTTAAAAATAATGCTTATAAAATATTTGACCTATGATCGTAAATTGAAGGAAATATTATGCAAATTGACAACCCTGTTGAGAAATCTCGCGAAGCAGCTCGAACGGAGTCGACATAAGACGATGGGCATTTAAAGGGGTATGTCCACCCATTTCTCTCTCTTTTTACTGTTCTCTGTCAAGGTTTCGTATCTGTTCTCTTTATAATCTGTGATATTAGAGAGTTATCGGAAACACGAATTTAATGCCTTGTAGTAATTTTGATGACCTTAAATAAATAGTGCTCGACCTTGAAACAGACTTAAAATTTGGAATTATTGAAACATGACACTCTATAATGACATTATATTAAGGTAGATGTCACAGATGACACAGATCACCTATAGTTTGGCAAGTTTATCTGAAGCTATGCGGCGTCGTCAAACGTACAAATGGCGTAAGGTACCTATTTTACCAAGTAAAACTGAAAATACAAAGGTAACTGACAATACCAACGCCACTGGATAAATCAATATCAGTCAATTGACGAAGTGAGAGGGAAGATCTCACGCACGCGCTTGCCAATAAGAAGTCAGCTGGTCGATACAAATCACCAATTATGTAATTCGGAGGGTGTGGTCATTATGGTTTTCGTACAACGCTGCCAGAGCTTCAAAAACCCATAAAAAATTTGTAAAAGTGTTCATCTTTAAATATTCATAAATTGAAAAAATAATGTTAATAGAATAAATCCAAGGAAACAAGCACATTATAAAATTAACGTTTAATCATATTTTTAAATATTGTTAATAATAAAAAGACCCTTTTCTAATTATTATCACTACATAGTTAGATCTTCAGTTTTGTCATAGTTAAACGTGGTAATGGCGAATGTTTTCGACTGCATTCCTTTCACGGTTTCAGATAAACTTGCCAAAGTATACACATTGTAACATATAAATATGAAACATGAAATAAAGTCAGGATAGTGCACTGCAGTAATCGCGCACAAATAAGGACAAGCACTAACCTTAATAATGTTTCCCTTATTCAAAACATCAAATGCGCATGCGTATATGTCACTATAAGGACATCACTATCACTGCTTGACCTCATGAAAGTTCCAATAATTCTCTATTATGTCGTTTACTTTATTTTGACATATAGCTAATCTTAAATTTGATAAATAAAATCACATTAGGATCGTATCCAGCCAAATTAAAAAGAGGCTATAAAATTAATAACTACCAGCTTCTTTTTCTAGCTCAAAATTCTTGAGAACTTCCAAAATGCTGATGTGTTTTTTCTTGTATCTAGGCATATTTTTGTATTATTTAAATAAATATAACAATAAGAATCATTTTCACTTTTCATAAATAATAATAATTGACCGTAAACAACAAAGTACAGAGCTGACGAGAACTGTCAGTGGGACATTAGTAAAACACGTAAGACACATTGCCGCTACGAAACGCACGTATGCATCCTATTGTGGATGTTATAATTTCTCTCCTAAACTAGCACGTGCTACTCTAAATTGTTCTGTAATTGCTAATACCATTAAACAAAAAAAGGATGTCAGAAAATAAGTGTGGAAATCTCCAAACCGGCGAATCTACTTCAGAGTTTCTTGTCGCACCACCAATGCTATTTCAAACATATTTGTATCACAATGGGATACTCGTTTTCCAACGAATGCGGCTTATAAACTAGCTCTCACAAGAAAAATTACTTCGTATGTCTGAATTATATTGCTCAGCGGCTTAGAACTTATTACCGCAATTGGAGAAAAAATATCGAATTGCCAATACACACATAGAGAGCGCTTTCTCGAATACAAAATCGCTTCTTGCTTTTCTCCAAAGGGAAAATTCTTTCAAGGTTCGATATTGAATCGAAGTATATAAAGCTGGAAAGGAAATTTATTAAGGACACGAAAAACGTTCAACTGTCTGATGCATCTTCA
This sequence comes from Galerucella tenella, assembly GCA_910591685.1. Lineage (NCBI taxonomy): Eukaryota > Metazoa > Arthropoda > Insecta > Coleoptera > Chrysomelidae > Galerucella > Galerucella tenella. The sequence goes on along the minus strand of CAJUYH010000260.1, from coordinate 18,689 downwards.
ACCTAATAATGGACCAAATGTCTATCTCTTTTTGAAAATAGTTATAAATAAACTTGAAACTAGTAGAAACTACAGCTACACAGGTGGAAAGAGTTGATTGAATTTCCCGCATATGACACTTCATCTTCCAGACAAAGAAGGCAGGTCGGTCCAAAAACCTTATTGCTGTCCAGGACTCGTATCTTTAAATGTTCGACCAAATGCTTCCACGTTTTCATATGATGTTTCATATTTGTTAGGTTCGAGTAGTATCTTCGAAATCTTGAATGTTTGACATAACCTGCTGCTGGATAGAGTGACCGATCATTTGTAATTAGTGAGAAGACAAAAATGCTTGTTGCCTTGAATTTCTACAGCTATGGACGCTACCAACTGATAAGAGGAAAAAAATTGTAGGTATTCTGATTGCCTCCATTGCCATTAAATAAACGTCACAAAACACAATTCTTCTTATTCTCACGTGCTTTTTAAACTACTCTACAATACTCATATATTCAGATGGCTCAAAAATGAAAGAAGGCTCCGGATGTGGAGTTTAATCCAGAGCACTAAGCCTAAGGATTGAGTGGGGAATGGGGAACAATATCAGCGTGGTTCAAACAGAACTGGCTGGTATCTCAATTGCCACAAAAGAACTCACCAGAAAAGGAATTTCTGGCAAAAACATACCAATCTGCACTGATAGTAGACAAGCCCTATTAGCCTTGAACAGACAACTTGTTATATCGAGGCTAGTACTAGAGTGCCATCAAGATTCAGCAAACGCCTCAGAAGATAACAATATTATCCTGAGGTGGGTTAAAGGGCACGATGAGAGTAAAGGTAATCGCGTTGCCGATTCTTTAGCCAGGGAAGCGGCTGGAGTAAAAATTTTAGTGCCCAGTGACATCTACGGCCTAAAAACTTCGACAATTGCGGAACTAGCCAAACGTTACACCCATGCTCAATCCCTTAAGAGATGGGATGGAATCAAAGGATTCAGTCTTGCTAGGATCCCCCTGGGCGACCCTGGAAAGCTGGCGCAGAAGAAATATTTGACGATGACCAGGAAAAACCTACGTTTAACAGTAGGATTTCTGACTGGCCACTTTCAACTAAGGAAACACCTCCATACTATGGGGCTAGGGACACACCTCTATGCAGGATGTATGAACAGGAAGATGGAACTGTCAGGCATGTCTTATGCGAATGTCCGGAGTTATCGTCAATAAGAGAGTGTGTGTTCGGTGAGTCTTGGCCTACACCTGCCGATATAAAGGAGATATCTACTAGTGACCTGTCCACCTTCCTGGGACGATTACATGTGGCCTAAGTGCTGTGAGCCTACACTTACCCTCCCTACTTTACAGATACAGATAATTAAATTATAACAAAAGTTGGCGTTTTGCTATAAAATAAGAGAGTGTGTGTTCGGTGAGTCTTGGCCTACACCTGCCGATATAAAGGAGATGTCTCCTAGTGACCTGCCCACCTTCCTGGGAAGGACAGGATGGACGATGACCTAGGAGGACAACTCCTCGGGAGGATGTACAATGGGTCACATGTGGCCTAAGTGCTGTGAGCCTACACTCACCCTCCCTACTCTACATATACAGAGACTACTCTACAGTACACATCACCTGAAAAATGACACACTTCAAAGCTGTTTGCCGATGCGTTTGGAATATATTGCTATTGAACTTTCGATTCGAGTGAAATAATTCGTACGAACGTTCTCGCGAATAGTCGAATGTTCAAAGATCCGGGTCCAGGTACCGTAACGTTCTTTTTAAAATATCTGGTATTCTCAAAGCCTGGAGGTCGAGTGTTATCAAAGGTCTATCTACCAGAATAGTGGTTCTTCATCAAAAGGTCTAACTTTTTTTGTCTTTTCTTGTCGTCTAGATTTCTTTATTGTCATTTCCTAGAGCACTCCTAGTAGAGATAAGATATAATGAGGTAAATTGATTTATTAAAAACAAATGATGGCTTTTTTGGGATTTTTTTCAATCCTCCAACCAAGCTTACACGTTTTATTTACGTATTTAATATCCACCGTACATTTATACACGCTCTATACATCTATTTTCAAATTAAAACGAATGCTTGTTCTTACCTATCCGTAGCAATTGCTACGAGATGTAATATAGACGCTGTACAACACAAGACGTCGCTAGATGTCCACATGTCGCACAATTCTGGTCCCAAAGTCCATTCTTGACTTACTTCGTAAACAGCTCCCAGCGGCATTACCAGACACGCCACCAGTAGATCAGCTACGGCCAGCGACAGGATTAAATAGTTCGCCACGTTCTGGAGATTTCGTTCCAACAGGATAGCTGCTATTACAAATACGTTTCCTGGAAAAAGAATTACATATAAATATATGTATGTTGCAGTCTAGTTTTTTCTTTATTGAAATAACAAATGTACAATTCTGGAGAAAGCACTTTGTGTGCAGCACCGGATAGACCAACAGCAGCAGTGCCGTACTTATTTTGGATTGAATTTTAAAAAAAAGGAGGTGTATTTTATTCTTCCTCCTAAGGAGCAGCTTTTTTCTTTTGTGTTTGTGATTAAATGTGAAGTATAAATAGAAAAACGTCCCAGTTAATAAGTTCTTTCATTCCAATAAAAAAGTTGCCATTTGTACAGACTCTCAGCGTCTATCCTGTCTATCCAAAAATTATTTACTGAGCATCCCATTTTCCAAGAAATCCATCACTCTTATCACCATATTTATTCCCTAAACACCACAGTCACCATTATATGGATACCCTCACACATTGGTATACCTGGAAAAGAACTGGCCGATCAGCATGCCAAAACAGCGTCAACTACTGCCACAATTACTTCTCATATCCAAATTTGCAAGGATGTTAAGGCAAAAACTAAAATAATCGTGAGATATATGTGGAGGTCACTGGAGCTCCACCAAGACTTCCCTACTATCTATCCACCTATTCTCAACACACCTCTGTATACTGACCCCACTGGACTCTCTAGAAAAGAAATATTAATACTACGTAAACTTCGAATAGGTCACACCAAACTCACACACAGCTACTTGATGACCTCAAGCAACAGACCTTCCTGTCAAAGCTGCCAGTGCCCACTCACTGTTAAACACATCCTGGTTGATTGTCACCAATTTAGCACAAGAAGACGACAACATAATCTTAAATCCCAGCTGCAAGACATCCGAGGGGACCCAAACCAAATCGGCACAACACTGAAATTCTTAAAATATATATCACTCTATCATAAACTTCTGTAATAACTACTGTTTTCTGTAATCGCCCTGTGCAAGTGGCCATAGTTGCCGAGCACGTCAATTGAAAAAAAAGTTCTTTATCCTTGTCGCTTTTCTATTTCTGCGTGTCGTAGATTTACATTTCAAATGTCTAATATATAGACTGTTTCATACTGTTACAGCAAATCACAGTTGTGGTTTTTTTTAAATGGAAACGTTTTTAAAAATCTGAAAATTGCAGAGTAGAGAGGCTTTTTGTATTGAAAGCAATAAATTTCCCATTTTTCTGGTGAAATGATAGAATATTCAACAATTTAACGCAAAAAAACTGGCTTCGATTTTTTGCAACTTGCAGCAGTTATTTTTTCATTTCAAACTACAGCCGATTCAATACTTCAACTATGCCACTTCGTTCGTTAAACCTCACCAGGGAAATATTGAAATAAACCACTTTAGATGAAACAATTTGATTACATTTTTCCAGCTTCCCAAACGGAAAACAAACCGTTCCAAACAAAAAAAAGAGGAGAATAAAGCTTCAGTATGTAGTATTGAATAAATTCAGTAAGAGACTTTTCAAATCCTCCACTACGTGATGTATTCCGGGAATATGTGCTTTCCATTCGAGGATTCTTATTTCGCATCGACATGCAAGGAATTCAGATTTAATTCTATTTTGTATAATAAATTTCGTAATCATCTGTGTCTTTATAAATTGATTACCAGTGCAGTTTACTGAGTGAAAAAAGTGGAATTGAAATAATAAAGTCCTATAACAATGGTTGTTTCTTCTATTCCAAACATTATCCACAATCTTTTTTCTCCATTATTTTGAGCATTTCAGGTGCCCATTCAGGTGCCCATTCAGGTGCCCATTCAGGCGACAATGTCTCGTTAGGATCCCTGTTAAGACTCTTATTTCTGTCATCATTATGACAGTGTACATCCAGCTCATGATTTTTTAGTTACACATACAATTTCTCCCAGCTAGATCCCTGCACATAACTAGAGCCACTTTTGCTTTGTATATAATCTCCTTTTCGTGTTTGTTCCGCGGGAGTTTACTGTCTTGAATCAAATGAAGAATTCTGACTTCTTTATTCAGTCACCATCAAGTTTAATGGTTTTGAGTCTATCAAGATGGTTAGCTACACTTACCTACTACCTACTTACCTACACCAGCTATTTGTACGATGTCCAAAGAGTGTTTTTTCCTGGCTGTTATGAAAATATCATCGGCATATCCCTGGCAGGATATTCCGAAATTAGTCAAACCATACAGGAGCTCATTAACATTCAGGATTCACATTAATGGGATGCTACTTCTCTCTATGGACATCCTCTGGTTGTACAGATGAAGACAATGTCTTTGCTTGTCCTCGTCTCTATTACTCTAGTGCTGAGCAGTTCAGACATACATTTGGATGTTGTGTTGTCTACACCTCTTCTATTTAATGCCCTTTTGACAGCTTCACGAGAAGTATTGTCAAAAGCTCCTTCTACATTCAAAAATGCGCATACTAAGGTTTCTTGTTTCTCTAGAGCAGCTCGGATATCCTCCTGGTACCAGTGCAGTCTTCGTAGATCTGCCTGTCCGATAAGCATGCTGATGCGGGTGGACAGGTTGTCTCTTTAGGATATAGTAATAATAATAAATATGTCAGTCTGATATGTATTGCACGTGCCGTGGAATTCTCAATATCTATCTACAACCCTTGAATGTAATAGCTGTGTTCTTAGAGCAAATGGTTGGAAACTGGACTCTCTACGAACGATTTTTATACACTGCCCATGAGTCGCTCAGTTTTCAACAGTTTGTGCCACGAACAAGTTTTTGCAATAATTATAATTGCCATCAAAGAACGTGAAATGTGAGACAATCTTCCACTCTCTTTTGTATTTTTTTCATAAAGCTTGAAGTGGGAAGAGTATAATTTTTTCTAGCAGATTTAACTTGGTTAGCTCAAGAGAATTAAATGCAATAATAAAAGGGAAGATCCAATAATGAGTCCACTTTGAACTGCAAGCATTTCACGTTGAGGAATGTCAATTTATACTTGAAATTTGACGAGTTTCAGAGTTTTATATAAAGATGTACAATAACTGATCTAATATATTTATTCAATTTTGTTGTACCACTCCGTATAAAGAAATCTCGCCGAACCGTTTCCAGTAACGAGGTTTCGATCGATACGTACAACAACATACTTTATTTTTACAATTTGTTATATCCATTTTATTTGTTCAATTTCATTTCATTCACGAGACGTGTCTAGCTTTTAAAATGCAGTTCACCGCTTCCGTTTTCGTTTATGACAATGAATTATTAAAATTGGATATTAAACGAAGAGACATAAATTAATAATCAACAACAACAAAATTTGGATTTTCTTGGAAATAATAATTTTGAAATTTTAAACTATTCTATTAAAATATTATGTGCCGTCCTAACCTAACTAATTATTTTAAATTCAATCAATTATTATAAATACATTTCAATTACACGAAACCAATTTCAATTTATTTATTTTTATTTAATCTTAATAGGCACGCCTATGCTTTTTTCTATTTGTTTGTATTATAAAATTGGTTGAAGTTTTTTATAATAAATGGATTCTTCAATTTTACATCGTAGAAACATTGAGAAGGTCAGCGCAAAACATGAGCGTTGAGTAAAAAAATGTTTCACTCGATGACATGAGTTAAAATTCTCTAAAGGGGAGTCAACAAACATTGTATTGTGATAAAGTGATAGATATAGTGTAACTAAAGTCAATGTGATGACCTTGAATTGTATTATATATTTTATGCAGGTTAATTTTAATCCACTATATTAATTTGAATTACATTTGAAAAGCATTATTTCACAATATTCTAATTTATAAAAAAATTTTGTGCACGTCATTGGGCGGCTTTTTCCTTCAAAGGGATTAAAAATATGGGTCATCACATTAACAATAGTTACACTATACCAACTTATGTTTTTAGCTTGCAGAGTACAACTAAAGCGTTGTTTTATCTATGATGACAGTTCTCTAAAGGTTATGTTCAATCTACCAATTCGACATGTAAACTGTCAGTTTTCACTGACATGTACACTGTCAGTCTTCGATATATTATGAACGCACTTGTTATGTCATCAGTCATTTTTAGTTGAGCGCGAATTTTGAACTAATACCATTTTTAAACAAATAATTATGTATATCTTGATAGGAATCTCCAATTCAACTTCTCAGTTGGCTAGAAAAAGCAATAATTATCAACTTCATAGCTAGTAGTGAAGAAAAGCTATTTAAAATACACACATTATTAAAGAAATATTTTAAATTTAGTATTTTATTGAAGTTTCTTTGAATACTCAATTCTTTTTTTACTTGGGATTGATGTCCAGATAATAGTTGAATATTATTAATTAATTAATATAATTAATTAATTTTCAAATAGCAGGCTAAGAAGCAACACCTAAATTTTTAATATTTATCTATTATCTTGACATCTATGGATAAATCGCTTAACTTAAATATGACAATTGTTACAGTTTCTTATACTAAGCTGGTAGCACTGCTTTACCTACTTGGTTTTTGCGAAGCAAGAAATAAAAATCAACTCTGCTTGTTTATCAGTTGACTTTTTCTGACAAAAAAAACTACTATGAGTAACAAACGAAGCCGGTTACACTCGCGTGCTGTTGGAATTTTATTCTAATACGATTTATATATTCATTCGACGGTATTGTATGGGTATTGGAAGTGCGGTTTTCTTAAAAATGTTTTATTTAATATAAACTTATTTTATTTTGTAATTTTTTGGACTTATAGTGTTGGTTTTACGAACGGATTGGTGGAAATATTGTGAAATTGCTGCAGGAAGAATGCCTCTTCCGCTGTTTGCTTCGTAAGTTTTGAAAATTATTAACTTTAATATGATTTATTTACTGTCTTTTGTGGAATATTATATTAGTAGATAGATAATTGGGTACTGGTTAGGTACCTACACGATATTTTTTTTAATTTCAATGGCAACTATTTCGTCCAATATTTTCAATGTGACAGTTTAAATGTGCCACTATAAAGGAGACAATTCCAAATATTTTATTTTCTTCAATAAAAATTAATTATTTTCTCTAATAGATCTAAATAGAATATTTTATATATATTTTTTATTAATAAGTGACGAAATTATATTTGATGTCAAATGTCCAATGATTAGTTGTAAAGCTATGAATAGAGATGGGATTTTTCAGCTTACTAAAGTATCAAGAACTGAACTGTTCCAAAATTGATTATTATAAAAAAACTACATACAGTTTGACTCCTTTTATTCTATAGGTACTGACTATAACTAAAGCAACAAATCTATCAACGTATACATTATACAATTTTCAATACTAGTGTTTTTCAAGAAGGACAGGAAAAAAAAATTAATGTTATGCACATAATGTGCGATATTTGAAATATATGTTAGAAAAGGGAAGGGAGAATAATAAGTCCATTCACCTTCTCCTTCATGAAAAATTTTATATTACTATAGATATTTTGAATGGGAAGAGTGGCTGAAAAAACAATAATAAATAATAATAAAATTATTTTCCCTTCCCCTTTGTGAAAAATATCCAATAATTTATAACACACATTACATTTTCTTATGGTCCAGATAAAATACAAAATTTAAAATTGTATTTACGTTGTACCATGGACGTAAGATGAAATTTGTTTGAGGGAATCGTTGATTTGTAAAAATTTCCATTTACCTTGAGCGTACGATAAAAATTTTCAAGGGGATTAATTTATTTGGACAAATTTTATCATCATTGGCGTATGATAAAATTTTTGAAAAGGGATTCACTTTTGTTTGTAAGTTTACATTTACCATGGGAGCACCATACAATTTTTAAAAGAGGAACAATTATTTTCCAAAGATTCCATCTACCATGGACGTAAGGTAAAAGTTGTCTAAGGGAATCATTGATTTGTAAAAATTCACATTAACTATGGACGTACGATTAAAATTTTAAGGGGGTTTATTTATGTCCACAAATTTCCTCCCATCATAGGCATATGGTGAAATTTTTGAAAAGGGGTTGATTTTTGTGTAAAAATTTCCATTTTCCATGGGAGCACCATACAATTTCTAAGAGGGATACATTTATTTGCAAGAATTTATATCTTCCATAGACGTAAGATGAAAGTTGTGTGAGGGAATCATTGATTTGTTACAATTTCTATTAACCATTGGCGTACGATAAAATTTTTTTAGGGGGTTGATTTATTTAAGCAAAATTTTCTCATCATAGACGTATGATAAAATTTTTGAAAAGGGTTGATTTCCTTTTGAAAATTTGTATTTACCATGGAAGTGCGATGAAATTAATACAGGGTGGGGCAATCTTCTGACATCGGAGAATTACATTGTTGTGGTGAGAGATAGAACTTCATAGTTTTTTGTGAGCTAATACAGTTACTGAGGGCACATTTTGAAAATACTTTCGATTCTACAGGGTGTTCCAAAACCACGTAGCAGCACAAACTTACATTTTTTTAAATGGAACGTACTATCTTTTGTTTAAGAATCGAAAAGATCTCACCGTGAGCGTTACAAAAATATAGCACTCTAATATATTATAAGGATGTTTTACAAAATTTGCAAAAAAGACCTCCTCTTTAACACTCTGCAGAACAGTAAATTAAAATAAATCAACAGGTCTTTGTGTTCAAATGTCATACACACATCATTGGCTGTGCTCAGTATTAATTACTTTTTTCATCTGTGGCTTCTTTAATACAGGGTGAAATAAAACGCAAATCAAGCAATATCTCAAAATTTTTAAATGAATCACCCTATAAGTCTTTTTACAATTTGTTAGTACAATTAATAAACTTTCAAACGATGTAGTAAACTTAGGGCATTAGTTAATGGAAAATCGTAGATATTTTATGATAATGGTCAAAAACAAGTATTTTACATACACAAATTAAATGGTATTAAATTTTTACATGCAACATCTTGTGAATTTTAACATTTCTAAGGCATAAATTCTAATCGTAATTTTGGATGCATCTAAGATATCTTTGACTTCTATTCTTACCATTAGAGGAAGGAAAGAAGGAATTATGTTGGAAGAAATACTTTTGTTTACTGTAAGTAGGCTAATGTCATTATAGTAGGTTATAATAAATATAAAAGCAGTTTGTAGTCTTTACGAAATAATTACTCAAGTCACCACAAACAGCATATCTTAGTTATGTAAAATGCAAGCTTGTAATTCATTTTCCAGCTTTTTCTATTTTTGAAACACTAACAATTATGAAAACCAACATTATAAGAACACTCACATTTACATAAATGAACATTGACATTCTATAAAAAGTATAGTAGTTTATGCTAAGAGTTCAAAATGATGGCGATCATTTACTTCCATACAATTCTTTTCAAAAACGAGGATCTTACTCTTTCCAACATAGCTGGAGTTATTGTGGAAAATGCGTTACGTTTGATACACAAGTTGCTTGATGTATCCCCATAAAAAGAAATCCATCGGTGTGAGATCTGGAGATCGAGGAGGCCACGAAATTGGTTCACCACGTCCTATCCACCTGTGGGTAAAATTTCTGATATACAGATGCTCCATCTTGTTGGAACCACAAGTTAACTATTGTGTTTGAATCAACTTCCTAAACACAAACGAAGAATACAGCAATATTTCTTTGATATTTATTAGTAGATACTATGTTGATGATAGTAGCCCACTTGATATAATCAAAAATATGGCTTGATTATGTTTCGCCCATTCTCAAACAAGCCTATAATAACAATTCTTGAAAGTGAAACATGAATAAATATGAAATTTTTGGTAATTCCAGGTACCTACGGTATTAGCAAACATTTTATTTCATTGATTAGATATTGTAGATGAATCCAAAATTACGATTAGAATTTATGCCTTAGATATGTTAAAATTCACAAGATGTTGCATGTAAAAATTTAATACCATTCAATTTGTGTAGGTATGTAAAATACCTACTTGTTTTTGACCATTATCATAAAATATCTACGATTTTTCATTAACTAATGCCCAAGTTTACTACATCGTTTGAAAGTTTATTAATTGTACTAACAAATTGTAAAAAGACTTATAGGGTGATTCATTTAAAAATTTTGAGATACTGCTTGATTTGCGTTTTGTTTCACCCTGTATTAAAGAAGCCACAGATGAAAAAAGTAATTAATACTGAGCACAGCCAATGATGTGTGTATGACATTTGAGCACAAAGACCTGTTGATTTATTTTAATTTACTGTTTTGCAGAGTGTTAAAGAGGAGGTCTTTTTTGCTAATAATTGGTTATATCTTTGTAAAACACCCTTATAATATATTAGAGTGCTATATTTTTGTAACGCTCTCGGTGAGATCTTTTCGATTCTTAAACCAAAGATAGTACGTTCCATTTAAAAAAATGTAAGTTTGTGCTGCTACGTGGTTTTGGAACACCCTGTAGAATCGAAAGTATTTTCAAAATGTGCCCTCAGTAACTGTATTAGCTCACAAAAAACTATGAAGTTCTATCTCACACCACAACAATGGAATCCTTCGATGTCAGAAGATTGCCCCACCCTGTATAAGGCATTAATTTATTTGGACAGATTTCCCTCATCATTTCCCTCCTCAATTTTTTTATTGGAATTTTCCCATAGTATTCGGTTGAAAAGGGGGATATTTATTATCATTCACTATTTTTTTGTTTGGTTTCATATTTTCTGATATTATTATTACGACTTACTAGATTTTATGTACAGTGTACACTCTAGTTAGTTTTGCGATGTAACAAATATAAACCATTATACTTTTTTGAATGAAACTATGTAACTGTTTCTGAAGAATTCCACTGTAATCAAAAATAATTTAGAATTCTCATATGAATTTTTTCATTAAATTGAAATTCTTCAGAAACTAGTTTCATTTAAAAAAGTAATATTAGTAAATTCCATAAAGTAATGGACCACACAGTAGATTCAAATATAAACCATTTATGCCATGGAGATAGTAGTAGAGATTTATGTTTATCAGTTTTTTTTGGACAAAAAACGTTTTAACTATGAGTAGCAAACAAAGGTCGGTTATATTCGCGTGCTGTTGGAATTCATTTATTTCTAATAAAACCGATAAAAATAGTGTGTTTTTCATATAACCACTTTTAATTATTATAAACATATTTTATCTAGTTATTTTTTCGACTTTTATAGTGATGGTATTACGAAGAAATATGGAAATATGGTATACTTTCGTCCAAGCTCGCTCGGTGAGTTTTTAAAATTGTTATTCAACTTATTATTGTCATTTATATGAAACATAATGTGCTAAACTGTGAAATTATCTATACTTTCTTCAATTAGTTGATTTATAATTGCATGACTCATTGAAAAATTGAGCTAGTCCTGCTAAACCTTATAGCTCCAAGTGTTGAGGAGTCAACATAATTGATTTGATACTTAATACTTGAAAAATTATTTAATGTGAGCTAGAGATCGCGCGCTCCACCTAATAACCATGCTTAGGAAGAGATTTTGATTTTCTCTTATAGTTATTAGCAAAAAGATAATTATGTATTTTTTTTACTTTTTAGGACCATAATTACCTATAAAAAAATATAGCCTACCAATTATTCGAATCTTTTTATGTATTTTAATCTATAATTAATATTCAAGTAGTTTTTGAAATACTTCACTTTTCATATACAGGGTGCTTCTAAAATCATGTGACCCAATTCAGGAGGTGATTGCTCGTTGGAAATTAAAATGGGTCTTTCCTATAACAAAATTTCCTCAGCCCACCCCTTTCCGAGATATCACCCTTAAAAGGTGGTGACTAAAATTGAGTTTTTATTTTTCTTAAATAAAATATCAGTGAAGCTAGAAACTAGAAATTCTGTCATTTTTGTGCACTCTTGAAGGACTAAGCACGGGTATTTTTTCAATATTTTTGTCATATTAAATGGGGGTGAAATTAGAAACCCTTACTTTGTTTCATATCAAAACTTTTTTTCGAGATGAAGTTTTATGAAGTTAAAATCCTTGTTTTATTTAAAAAAATTTTTAATTCCTTTTTTCCCAAAATCAATAGCCATAAAGAAAAAAAAATAACACCATGATTTATATTTTTTCAATAAATTGAGTGGAAAACAGTAAAGATGTAAAATGTAATAATATTCATAATAAGTGCTAGAGATGCACGAATATTGCAGAATTTCAAGTATTTATTTTTACTGGAATCTTAAAAATAAAAACTCAATTTTAGCCACCACCTTTTAAGGGTGATATCTCAGAAAGGGATGGGAAAATTTTGTTGTTGTTGTACGAGCAATCACCTCCTGAAACTTATTTATTTATTTATTTAACGGTTATACCATTTCAATACAAAAATAGATTAAAAGATTAAAAGTGGGCGAATACAAAATACAATACTAAAAAATGCACAAAATATTACCTACATTACATACAGGGTGTCCCAGGGGTTCGTTCCAAAAACTTGGGAGGTGATAGAAAGACTAAAAATAATGATGGTATTTCATATAAAATTTTCTCTTCACGCCCTTCGTTAACGAACTATAGGGCTCTAAAGGGAATAAAAATTATTTACAATTATCAAATGGCTGATTGGAAATTGGTAATATTTTAACCGTTAATAAACACTATAATTGCACACTTTTTTGCGTGATATACAAGTCTACAACATACTTGTGAACTCAGGTATCGACCAAGTTAAATGGTGGATGCGTCATTTTTTTTGTAAGTAAAACTTTTTTCAGTTATAAATGCAATAATTGGCTTTGGTTTACATTTTTAGAGATATCAAGTCCTCTTGTGACATCTCGACAACATCAACGGTTTAAGAGATACGGGCAATTTTATGTCGCACTGCACACCTATTGGCGCATTCACATTCATTTTGAATGTACGATTACAGGAAGCATTCAGTATTATTAGCAAATTATTGAGAAATTGGTGTAATTTTTTCAAACCGTTTTGACTTTTTTGATGTCGTTAATTACTTGGTTACTCGTTTTTTCTAATCTGCTAATGTAATGTAGTTAGTCATTTTTCAGGGTTTTGTTGATATTTTTACTTTTATTAAAGTAATGTTCGTTTTCAATAAAGTTCTTTATAGTTAAACTAAGTAAAAGTTTATATTTATAGATGTAAACTGCACCAATTTCTTAATAATTTGCCAATAATACAGGCTGCTTCCTGTAATCGTACATTCAAAATAAATGTGAATGCGCCAATAGGTGTGCAGTGCGACATAAAATTGCCCGTATCTCTTAAACCGTTAATATTATCGAGATGTCACAAGAGGACTTGATAGCTCTAAAAATGTTAACAAAAGCCAATTATTGCAATTATAACTCAAAAATTACAAAATTACAAAAAAATGGCGCATCCACTATTTAATTTAGTCGGTACCTGAGTTCACAAGTATGTTGTAGACTTGTATATCCCGCCAAAAAGTGTGCAATTATGGTGTTTATTAACGGTTAAAATATTACCAATGTCCAATCAGCCATTTGATAATTGTAAATAAAAAACCATTTTTCATTCCCAACCTTAGAGCCCTATAGTTCGTTAACAAAGGGCGTGAAGAAAAAATTTCATATGAAATACCATCATTATTTTTAGCCTTTCTATCACCTCCCAAGTTTTTGGTACGAACTCCTGGGATACCCTGTACAACAGGACATCAATGAAATACAATGTGAAACAAAATATTGCAATTTAAATTACCTATAATAAAAATTCAAATCGGAAGTTGAAAATTTAAGATTTTTGACTTGAGAGTGGGAATTGAGGTATTAAAAAGTTCTATACTAAAATTAATGTCATTGGCAATTTTGAGAACTCTCGTGATGGATTCATTTTGTCCATAGTCCGTTGGATGCAATGGAATGTTGAATATCTCACTATTTCTAGTTCTTTTACCATTAACATGGAAGTTGATGAGTGATAATAAATCAGGACAATTAATTACCATTAATTAATGAATGTAAAAAAGTTGAAGAACTAACAGATCTACGATGTGACAGCGTGTTTAAATCTAATACTGTTCATGTCGCATGAATTTAGAAAAACCCTGTGTTTGAAAATTCTGTACAAGCATTATACAGTGTGTAAAAGCTAAACGAAATAAATTCATTATTTTTGTTACTGTACATATTTATAAAAATCTCGAAGCACGTCAAATTAAATTTATAAATTGACAGTCTTCAACGGTTAAATGCGATCCCTACCTTCAACCCTCTTCGAATGACAGATACAAACCTTAAATTTTTTAAATGATATGTCGTTCAAAAGGTCTCTTCATTATTTATTCAAAAACTATACTTATCTGTCATTTGAAGATAGGGATCGCGTTTTCTCGTTGGAGAGTGTCAATTTATAAATTAAATTTGACAAGTCTCGGGATTTTTTGTAAATATGTACAGCCATCGAAATAATGACTTTATTCCGCTTGGCTTTTACAAACTGTAGAAAAATAAATGAACATTCAATTACCATACGCTGTTCAAACATATAAAAAGTCTGTAGCCAGAGAGAAAAATGGTTCTCGAAAATACAGAGAGACAGTTAATTAAGTAATTAAAGAAAATGAATGACTCTTGTCTACACATTCGGAGATAAAATGATATTTTTCACGTAACATAACTCCTCGGCGTTGTGTGTGAAACTTATTTGTAGCCATTGACAGCAAAGTTTTAATAACTTTTATAACCACAAAGTAATTTTACTTTAAGAATATTAGCGGAACATTTTTTTTATCTCCAGATTCTTTTTATATCACAACTTGACTAATAAAATAAGAATTTCTAAGACCACAGATGATCATCGTCGTCTCTTTGTTGATCATACGTGCTCGAACTTATAAATTTGGACTTTCTTACGCTCTTTTTCAATTTCTTAACTCTGTTTCTTTGAAATGTGTACTTGTGGATCAATAAAATTTTCACTCCAGCATTCTTAATAACTCTTGTATAAAAACTTCAAATTCACAGAAAATATTTTAAAGTCATGCTACTTGTTATATCGGAAAAGAGTGGTAACTTTGTTATTTTCAATAAAACACCCTGTGTATCATATACTTTTGGGATTCTATGTTGAATTTTAATGCCACTTTGTGTGAAATTTCCTATACTTAGAATGTATAGTTTGTCTAAAAGTATATCTTCTTCGCTTTTGCCGACAATCATAAAATTAAGGGGCCAATTGCAATAAATCATATGGCCAATAGCTGCTGCAGAAGAGATCGCCAGTGGCGGAATATTTAAAATTATTTTAAAAAGGATCAAATTCACAAATATCTAGATTTTTTTATTTTCCCATATACATCCTTTGTTTTTTATTTAATTAGCAAAGACCATTATCCTTAACTCTTTTCTTTTTCCTCCTTAAGGAGAGATTATTAAATATTATTAAGTTAAATAAACTATAACCAGGCCCGCCCTTGCCTTTTCACTTGACTGTTGTTGGGTTTCATTTCAGGTAAAATTATTTTAAGAAGGTCGTAAATGGAAGTATTTAGATTATCGCTGTCAAAAGCGGCGGCGATTTATTTTGAGACAAACTATATACTTTTCGAGATATTTATGTCCGTTTGCACCGTTTACTTTAAGACAATCTTAAAGTAAAGTTTGGAGGGCTGAATAAGTTCCCGATTGGTTCGACTTACGGTGGTAATAGGCGAGAAATGGCGAACGGTATTTTAGAACAGTATTAAAAACATTTTATGATTATGTAGGTATAATACATAGAAAATGATTTATGCTCCGCTTAATGGTGAGATATTTTTCAAACAAAACATTACACTTTACAAAATCACAAAAAAGTTTATGATTACTACTTGGAGACCAATTTCTAAGAATTAATGATAGTGTCAGTTTACCACGAAAAATTAAGATTGGGGTGTCACAAGGTACAATACTGGGGCCAATTCTCTTTCTAACATAAATATAAATTCCCTACTTAAGATTAACATTGAAGGAAAAATACTATCTTATGCAGATGATACAGCTGTTATATTCTCTGGTGAAAACTGGGAAGAAGTCAAAACACGGGTAAAAAACGGTATGAAGGAGGTAAAAAACTGGCTTCAAACTTTCAAGTTATCACTGAATATAACTAAGACAAATTACATAGCTTTCTCATTAACACATGCCAACAGACCTATTTATAATAAAATATTAATAGAGGAAAACACACGTTTTGAAATAACTTCATTATCTAAGACTAAATATTTAGGGGTGATAATTGATCAAAATCTCAAATGGACATACCACGTGGACTATCTGACTGGTAAAGTTCGAAAATTAATCAGAAAGTTTTACATTTTACGAGAGTTTTTGAGCACTAAATTAATAGTAACGGTCTATAAAACATTGGTAGAGTCACTTATTAGGTATGGTATAATAGTATGGGGAGGAACATACAAAAGTAACATAAAACCAATACAGGTAATACAAAATTATATCCTAAAGGTGATTTTCAACAAAAACAGATTGTATCACACCAGCTTATTATACAATGAGAGTATATATGTGATGTGAGTTGTCTTTATATCCTTTTGTCCTGTTATTATTTCCATAAATCAGATAAATTAAAAAATATTGTAGATCATCAATATTGTACCAGATCAAACAGCAACAAACGGTTGAAAATTCTATGAACTATGAACTTGAAATTTATTGACTACCTAGCACCTGAATTTTATAATTTATTACCCGTTGATATCAGAAATATAAGCAAATTGAATTCATTTAAGAAACAATGTAGAACATATGTTGTCAGAAGCTTGGAAACATTTGAAAACATTCTTATTTAATACCTCGAAACAAACTGTGATAAAAAGTAAATAAACTTTTCCATTTTTAAATATTGTCAAAAAATTATTCGTTAGATTTTAGTTATTTTAGTTCAATAGTGCCATTATTTTAACCGTATAAAATATAAGAACATTTTTTTTAATAGGCACATACAGAAGCTCCTCCTTCTAGGTGCCTTTCAAATGGATAGCTTATGCATTACAGGCTCAATTCAGATATCTCAGTTGAATAGGTTTATTATTTAACTGTGTAAAATATATAAGAAAAAAAAAGTTATTAGGCACATACAGAAGTTTATACTTCCAGGTGCCTCTAAAAAGTATTACAGGAAATGTATATGTATTATATGCGCATATTTTATTTATTTATTCGTTTATTCTTAACATATTATTGGATATATAATACAGATGTTTTGTAATTTTGTAAAAAAAAATTTGTAATTTTGTAATTTATTTTGATGATGAATAAACTACAACATTAACACAAAATACAAAAGTTCAAGATGCCAAATAACATAAAAATACAATGACGAATACTGACAACACCAACGACACTGGATAATCAATATCAGTCAATTGTCAGAGTGAGAGGGAAGAACACACGCACGCGGTGTCAGGTGGTTGCATAGCAACGGAGGCCGTTCAAGAAATTTCACCGATTGTGTTCGTTCGGAGGACGTGGTAATTTGGTTTTGCTTGATGCTGCTGGTTTGAAGGAAACTTGAAAAAGTATTTACCCTTTGATATTCAAAAATTGAAAAAAAAATGTTAATAGACAAAATCTAATAGCTGCCCATAGACGCAACGATCTGGTCGGCCGACGGTGTCGACCGACCAGATCTGATATACCAAGACCGCCGACTTGGTCTGTGAGCGATCTGATTTGTCGTGTCTACACACGACCATACTTAGTCCGCGAATTGTCAAAGGATCGGATCCTGCACATACGCTGTCTTCAAATTAGTTGGTAGATATTTGAAAATTCGACATACTGGTTCGTGCGACTCCGTATTTTAAGCTGGTCTAAAATACCTCGTCAGTCGGTGTAATCTTTTTTGTACAAAATAGACAAAAAAATTGCTCTCATGGGTTTAGGTATTTTAAAAATCTGTCAAAAGGATAATAGAAGAAAGAAAAGAATTTTTTTACGTTCTCTCCGAAAAGCATTTCTCATATTTTGGATCTTTGTTTTCACATCTTTCACAGTTACATCATTATAATGTTTGCTTTTTAAAAATTGTATCAAATCTTCGTATGCTTCTCTTTTTAAATTCTTATTTATGTAATCAGGATCTTTAATTTTCCACAAACATGGCCTTTCCCTATATAATTCTATAAACTCTGCTACTATTTCTTTTGTCCACTCCATTGTACCCCAAAATTCAAACCAACAGACGAGCTCAACGACTGGATCCTTTCGTTAGTTGCAAGTACAAAATTTGACTTGTAACGACTTGATCCTTCACCGATGACGTATTTCACCGACCAGATCCGTCGTTCAGCACTAACGTGCGTTCCCAATATGCCAAATTAAACAGACACTGTCTGTCACATACCATGTCGCGCAAAATATCGCTTCGTGTATGGGAGCCTA
>CAJUYH010000259.1:31780-68598 GCA_910591685.1 Galerucella tenella | reverse complement strand
TATATATATATATATATATATATATATATATATATATATATATATATCGATGGTCTAGTACACAAATGTTGTTAGTGTGAAAATGTATGTTTTGAGTTATATGAAATTTAAACTTTTTAACTTCACCATAATTCACACACTTGTCATTGGACATCGAATATGCTATATTCATATGGGCTGTAGTATTGCCTTTAAGAGCAAAAATGCTAATTTTTGATATTTGATAATGGAGTATTGAAAACTTGAAAAATAATCCGAAAGGCCTGTACTTACCACATTTGGCGCAATACAATTCTTTTTTTGGAAAAAATACCTAAACTTGTCACGTTCGGACAATTTTTTGTAAAAAAAACTACCAGCATGAATAATTATTATTTGAAGTTTTATTGCAATAAACAAAATTTTGATTGGAACAATTTTGAAAAGTACCCAATATGGTTCCTTAATCACCAAGTTCAAAATCAGATTTATTTTGAACGAGTGGTTTTATTATTTCTGGAATTCCTTTTATGAAGTTTTCATAATCATCTGGGATAATCTTCTTTTCTAAAAGATACACCAGGTCCTTTTTCTTTTTTTTGGGTAACTGGTAGACGCGATGTGTATTTTTAATGTGGTGATTGATTCCCATTTCTTTTTTCTTCCCAGTTTGCGTTTGAGCTTCTATTCGCATAGCGACATTCGCCAGTGTCTCGTTGTCAGAATCATCGAAAGAATCCTCTGAAGGAGGCTCATAAGAACTTGATGAATGTTGGAAAGGTTCACTCAATTCTTTAGGCTCTGCGGGCTCCTCAAAAACAGGCAGTTCTGGCATTGCAATTTCACTATTTTTGTTCAGTTGTTGCTGAAAAAGGAAATTATTGTTGAAACAGGATTTAGATCAAATTAACTGCTTAGTGTTACCTTTAACGGAAAACAAGAGTGGTTGTCTACTTTTTTCGGATAGTTCCCCATGTTTCTGACTTGTAATAATAGCATCTAAAGGCATTGGTACAATGATTTTTTGATCCGATAAAATGCATACCTTTGCTGGATGATCAATTTGCAAATTATTACATTGTGTGGAAACACTACTAGGGCTGGATTTTTGGTTCAGCGGTATTACTTCCGCTAGATAAAACAATTGGGTCAGAAATAGTTATAACCCTTTCACACTTGACTGCCAAAGTATGTATAAAAAACCCACAAATTATTATCTAAAAATAAACTTACCAGCATCATTACCACTTATATTCCTTGATAATACTATATTCACTAATTTTTTGCCCCTATATGACGACATAATTGCGCCGGAATTGAAAACGAAATACAAAAATAACAATAATCGTGATTTAACCTCACTTTTTACTGGACACAAATGTGGTAAGTACAGTCAACATTATTTAATTTAGCGCACACTTGTGTTAAGTATACATACAACGTGTGGAGTAGAATTCTGTAGGCTACAAGTACTTAACACAATTGGAAGATGGCGCTGGCATTCACAAATTTCAATATTTCACTTAGCACTTCTGTCCATGAGAAAATTCTTGTCTAAATTATAATGTTAGTGTAATAAGCTCACTTTTGCTTAAAAATGTACTTACAACATTTGTGTACTAGACCATCGATATATTGTATTGTTCATCTCTAGTCATATACTAACTGTGATTATATTTAGTGGTTTTTTTAGAGAAAAATACTTATTTTAAAGTACACACTTTATTTTGTTGAGCTTTCGTTGCACTTCGTCAACTTCATCAGAACAAAACTTGTGATTAAAAAATAAAATCTAAAAACTCCATTATATAAAAAATACAGAATACTTTCCTAAAAACACGTCTAAATTTTGATTATTTCACCAAACTAATGTCAAAATTGAAAATGACAAATAAAATGTTTATAAATTTTGACATTAGTTTGGTGAAATAATCAAAATTTAGACGTGTTTTTAGGAAAGTATTCTGTATTTTTTATATAATGGAGTTTTTAGATTTTATTTTTTAATCACAAGTTTTGTTCTGATGAAGTTGACGAAGTGCAACGAAAGCTCAACAAAATAAAGTGTGTACTTTAAAATAAGTATTTTTCTCTAAAAAAACCACTAAATATAATCACAGTTATATATATATATATATATAAAATATAATATATAATATATAAAATATATATTAGAATATATATGATTATTATGTCCATATTTGCGAATTAAATTGTATAATATAAATGCTATCTTATATGTACACATATGTCCAAAAGCTTGGAATATATTTCATTTTTTTTATTTTCATGTAAAAATTGAACATCATTTTGCTACAACTCCCACCAATACTAACTAAATCTCAAAGCCAGATAAACAATATGCACAAAAATGATTTATTCTTTTGGAGTAAAAAATTTACAATGGACCACTTACATTTAAAATTAAATTAGTATAAAAAAATATATTTTTTTATAAAATTAATAATCAGTATTTCCTCCATTGACCTGTATGCATGACTGTAGGCGATTTGGCATGCTGTCGATTAAATGGTCGAGCTGTGCTTGCGGAATTCTCTCCCATTCTTCACGAGCAGCATCTTCTAGTTCTCGCAGTGTAATAGGGAGATTGTTTCGCTTCTTAATGCGTGTTTTGAGAATGTCCCAGGCATGTTCAACGACGTTCAATGACGTTGTTGTGACCAAATTGCTACAGAAACGAATCAAATTTGTGATAATTTTCATTTAAAAACATTTAAAAATAAATATAGACAACAGTTTTCAAACCACCATAGGCGTAGATATATTATTTTTACGTATTCTGAACTTTTGAACATCCTTGAAGGATGCGTAAATGGTTCATTTTTAAAAAGTTCATCTAATCTCGCTCCGATACACAACTCGAGAAACGAAGTCTAAATGACATTTTTTTTATTATTGATATGGCAGGACTACTTTGTAACGTCAAAACCTTTATTCGAACAATATTTAACAATTTCAATTTTATAAATGAAAATGGATAGTACGGTTGGTATTGTTTGAGATATTAATATTTAGATTTCTCAAATCGGAGAAAATGGTATTTGAATTGATAAATCTCAAAGACAAATAACTGGATAACTCGCGCGTGTTTTAAAGACCTCAATTTATCCACTTATATACTTTTACGCAAATCGCTAGGAAATTTTGACATTCCTGTCA
This sequence comes from Galerucella tenella, assembly GCA_910591685.1. Classification (NCBI taxonomy): domain Eukaryota; kingdom Metazoa; phylum Arthropoda; class Insecta; order Coleoptera; family Chrysomelidae; genus Galerucella; species Galerucella tenella. The sequence goes on along the minus strand of CAJUYH010000259.1, from coordinate 65,439 downwards.
AAATTTCTTGAAGAAAAAGTCAGGACTTCCTCACTGTAAGGAAATGTCATTTCCTTACTGCAAGGAAATGATATTTCCGTACAGTTGTTAGTGTTCTACATAAATGATTGAAAACACATTGCTTATAAGGAATTAATTTATATTTTGAAAACATCAAGTCATTGCTGAAAACATTTTTAAGATCAATTTGTTATATTTACAGTAATTTGACAGTTAGTACAATTATTGAACATTGGAGGAACACTCTTAGCACTATGAGAAACATTTTGGACAACATGCAGGGTGGTAGGGTCATTTTGTTGAATATTTTGTACTGTGAAAATTTTATTTGCCACCTCAACCTTATTGTTAAGCGATTCTTCGATATATCCTTCAGCAACGTTTGATGACTTCCATCCGCCATGCCTCTTTAAACTAGTTATGTCGGCACCAGAGTCAACCAATATTGTTGCAGAAGACCGACGAAAGCAGTGACCAGTATATTCTGTCGGATTTACCAAGTTCAAATAAGTAGCAACTATTTTGGGCATTTTTCTAAATTGATGAATTCCTACCACTTGTCTACAACCCTTTCCGCTTTGATATTTAAAGAAAAATCGGTCACTGTTCATATTTTCTGGTCTTAACGAAACATACTTTCGATAAACATTCAAGTAGATCTGATTAATTACAAATGATCTTGGTTTGTTGGTTTTCGAATCAGGTATGCTGATTAAAAGCTTAGATTCTAAGTCTTCTATATCGTGTACAGTCATTCGGACTAACTCATCCATTCTACAGGCCCCAGAAATACCAAATATTACAGCCACCTAAAAAATAAATAAAGCTATTATCTAAATAGAAATTAAAACCTTGTAAATTACCTTAATCATTAAATTTTCTTTATCTGGAGCTTCCTGGATAAATTTTTCAATTTCTTCCTTCGTTAAAATCTTAGATTTCTTTGCCCTATAACCTTGAGCTTGCCGTTTCAATAAAGAACGAAGTTTTGAGTATGTAGATATATCTACATTGTGTTTAAGTGCAAGGGTTGACTTCAGCATTGAATAATTGGCCCATAATGTTGAAGATTTCATCTTTAAACAAAGGTCTAGGAAGTATGCCATTACAACATTTTCTGAGAAAGAACTCGTATTTTTACTCATGCGATAATCCATAAAACGTCTGTATGCATTTTCGTACTTTTCTCTTGATTTCTTTGGCAATAATTCTAATGAAGCAGTATTCACTGCCTCAACCAGCTCTGTAGAAGTCCCAGGAATGGAAATTTCATCATCACTTATCATTTTACTTTCGAGAACACCAGCAATTAAATTTATAAGCGTCAAGTTTGACAATTCAACCTCAATACGTTTCCATAGTAACGCAAGTAATTTTATTAGGAATTTCAAAGCACCATTTATTTGGGAATAAAATAATAAAATTATCGCGTTTTTTTTAATTCAATCAATATCTGTCGAATTTTAAACGATTTGCGGAAAAATAGTATGTTTACCTCGTAGGAAAAGCCACATTCCTGGACTCTGTGTTGCTAAGTCTCGGCTTGCGCCTCGACTTAGCAATCTTCACAGTCGTCCAGGAATGTTAAGCTTTTCCTACCCGGTAAACAATGTACTATTAATATACTATTCTTTCTAATAAATATCCCGTAATATTAATTGAAAAATTCAGGGCAAAGACAGACCAGCCGGTATACTAGTACCTTCAAAATACAAAAAAGGTACAAAGTATCAGTCTATCGCTCGATTGGGTGCTTCAGGTTACCTGAAAAGACTAGAATACGAGACCCAGTGAGATAGACATCGCACTGGGAGGAGCCTAGAGTGAACCTACTATTCTTGTCTATGTACGGTGGTTTTGTTCTATTTCCCAGCTTTCCGTACACTTTCCTCTGGTTGTCTGGTTTTCCATAGAATTTTGTTCAGTTGGCGAGCATTCTGTGCAGTTTTAGCCGATTGAGTAGCCTACTGTACAGTTGTGTTCCATTAGATAGCTTTTTTTTCAGACTACCATTTGTAGGTATGTATTATGGTAGGCAGAAAGATATGATATTACAAATATCAAAGCTCAGGTATCATCAGCCCTATAGGGTTATCCTTGATATATTTTACCCATTTAAGATCATCATAACTGTGCGATGATATAGGAAACCAAGTAAAACTATATGTGCTGATCTTTACAATTGTTACTTGAAGGAACAATTAGTGAATAGGTCCCTAGATTTATCTGCTCATTGACGTCTCCATGTTGTGGGTCTCTCAAGGGTTTTCCAATTTCTTCACTTCACTTATCTGTCACTCGTTAAGGCAGATATCAGTGTGAAAAGTAATTAGAAGAAGAGAGTTAGTTTGTTCAACCATCCTTTGCCGTTACATCATAATCGGTGACTTTTTCTGCCGTTTCACGTATGTTTTATATTTGTTGAATGTTATTTTACACTTAACCTCAAAATTATAATCAATGGCATATTACGTTAAGAATTGTTTTCAAAATATGAGAACTGAACTGTCAAAAGTAACAGATAAAATTTATGTCGACCTTAGATAAGAAATATGTTAATGACGTCATAATTCCGTCTCATCCATTTCATGAATGAGAGAGCAAGCTGGATAATGTATGACGTAACGGTAAAGGATGGCTGAACAAACTATACTAATTAGAACTGCTACATGAGTCGAATATAACTGACATTTGACATAACTAGTGATAACAGAAATAGAATGATGACTTGCCAAAAGCTCCTAGAATTCTTGGCCACCGATGCGTTGAGAACTCAGCTGAAACGATATTTTGAATTTCAATAAAGCAATGTAGATGTTCGCAATTTTAAAAGACCTGAAAAAATCTTATGATTCGAATGGTAGACATTAATTGACATTTTTGTCATGAAAACCACTTTTTGTTGGCCACACTGACCTTAAATTGTACTCCTCTATTAGTATAGTTAAAATAATACCCTTCTTGGTGTGCGTCATCGATTGTGACGTATATCCGGGTTTTCGGCATGTCGTTTATTTTATTTGCTATTTTGACATATAGATAACCTTAAATTTGATAAATAAGATCATCAGTATTGTATTTAGCCAAATTTGAAAAGGCTATGCAATTAATAATTACCAGCTTCTTTTTCTAACTGAAAATACTTGAGAACTTTCAAAATTCTGATGTTTTTCCGTGTATTCATACATATTTTTGTATTATTCATATAAATAAAAGAATAAGATTAATATTCACTTTTCATAAATAATAATTGACCGTAAACAACAAAGTACAGACCTGTCAAGAACTGTCAGTGTGACAGTAGAAAAAGACGTAAGACTTATTGCCGCTACGAAAGTAACGCCTTCATAGTATTTAAAAATATTGTGGTTTAATTTCCCAAAAAATTAAAAAAGAATGAATAATATACCACAAGGAACATACAGAAGATATTTAGTATTTTAAGCTCTCGATTGATAGGTTTCGCTGGCGCGTAATCTAAACATCAACCAATCAAATTTTTGTAAGTCAAAGATTAGGGTTAACGTTTATAAAACATTCAAACGGTTCATTATTGTGATATTTTGATTAGGATTAGTCACAGACCTGCCTTTTTTTCCATTTCTTCCTACGTAATGTGATAGAAGGAGATTAACAATCGATGACGCACACCAAAAAGGGTATTATTTCAACTAAAACACATGGTATAATTAGAGAAGTGATTTGGGTAAATTTCACAAAGTAAGGGCCCAAATAGAAAATTCTTCTCTTGCACATTTTCAGTTGAATGTGTTTCTTTTGGAATTATTATTATTGACACAGAAGCTTAGAATTTGATACCTTAGTACCAAGACGAGATTTTTCCAGAAAATTATCCTGCAAGTTTTAAACTGGCCTTGATTCGAAACTGTAAACTCAATTCTCTGATAGGATCTAATTCCATATTTTCTGATGGTCTTTGCGAGTGTTGAGCGATTGTGTGTGAAAGTGCTTTGAAGAACAAGTATATATGTTATATGTACTACTAAAAAACAAGTTTTTTCAGAACATGTCAAGTTTATGAGATCAGTTACAGGTACCGTTGTATATAATTTATCTATTTTTTATTTCATCATAAAGCTTGTGCCGATTTTTTTCTATAATAAAATTAAATGTTTCACTACTTGATAAATGGAATCACTTAATACGAAACAAAACGTGATTCACAATTAATTCACCTGATTTGAGCGTTGGAGATATTCGAACATTTCACTAATACCACATTAGATCAATCATATTAATATTTTCTACTGACCTCTTCAAGTCGTGAGAAAAGTTGGAAATTTTTTCATAGACCAGTGGAAAAAGTATTAAGAAATTAACGCTTATAATGCCTTGCCTCTTTTAATACGGCATTAATATATAAAATTCTTGAAGGTCTTGAATTTTTGATGAATGGAATTTTGTTTGTTTGTTGTTAAAGACGCACACGTAAAAAAAGGGACCGTACAAAATATCTCCACCATCTTCTATCTCGACAGAGCCTAGCTCTAGTTTACGTTCGTACTATCCCTTCCATCCCTTTGTTCTATATGGAAAGCCAGGAGCCTGTTTCCTTCTCGTTTAAGTTTCGGTGGATAAGATTCCTTGTTCCTCCTAATTCTCGTTTTATTTTCCCAGTAGAAGATCTGTCTTACCTGATGCTTTCCTACCTTCCTCTCTCCTCAACCTCTTTAATTTCCTGACCCGCCCCTCAGCCACCGACCTCTGCTCTTCCAGCCTTTTCACCCTCTTCTCCAGTCGCCTTATCATCTCCTTCAATTTTCTACACTCTCCCTCTCTTCGTATTTTCCACTCTCAACTTCCTCCCTTCCTTTCTCCTTCTGTTTCCTCTTCTGCTCCTTATTCTCCAGAGGCGATACCTCCTTCCTTTTCACCCCAGTATGGCTCGATTCACTCGTCTCTCCCGCCTTATCAGGTGTTCGTTTCACCAGCCTCGATTTCCCAAAAATTCCATTTCCTTCTCTCCCTTCCTCCACTGCTTCCTGTTCTACTCTCCTTGCATACTCCATACTACATCTCACGAGTAGCTAGGGAATTGAATGTCCACCACCACAGAGCCCCGCTTGTGGTAGTAAGGCTGGGTACTCCGGGAGGTCACCAGGTATCCCGGAGGCACCGTTACTGACTGACTTTCGCGCTGCCATATATCCATTGTTACGGCTGCTAACAACGTAGATTACGGATTGTTTTATCGAGGTTCACTTTCTAGGCTTTTTGTCACGGTTGCCTCCAGACGCAGTGGCCTCCGCTGCCTTCAATCACACAACATAGCTTCCTCCCCTATGCTGCTGGTTTTTTATCGAGGTTCACTACTCTATTCCCTTTGATCCGCGAGAAACTATTCGGGTTCCCATACTGGAGCCTTATTTATTGCTTATCCCAAGGGTTGGTCGGTCATGAGGCCCTTAAAGCTCGAAGAGCACGAGTCCCTTGACCACCCACTCCCTCTGGAGACACCCTATCAGCCATTGGGACGCGCCGTGTCGGGTAGGACAACCCCTCTACGGAGACTTGTATGAGAGATTAGCGGTGAATCACTTCCAGCCTCCCTCATCCAACCCTCCGAAGCACGGGGCCCTCATGTAAATATAAATATAAACCGCTGGCCAAAATTTGTACTCCAGAAATTCTCAGACACCTCGAAAATCCCTAGACATCCCCGGTCAACCTTGGTAATCTCGGTACCACTCCTTTAGTTTATCAAATGACATGCTTGCTTTTTTTCATTCAACCTAGTACTTTTTTGAATAATTTATACTTTTCATTCCTCTCAGTTTATTGCTCCAGCTCGTTTTCTGAGCACTATTTCTCGGATTCTTCAAGAGATTTGGTATCAGTACTATCATCATTACTCATTTCATCCTCAGCAACGCTAGATGAAGAATTCTCAGGAGTATCACTGGAAATATGTTTTTATCCAATGCCAAGTTTGATCTTTTTTTATCATTTTGGTTAAACCAAGGGCGATGGTGGATTTGACTATTTTAGATGTCTCTAAAGAAGTGATAATAAATCTTAGTAATCGATGGGGACCAATTTTTTCGTCTCCAATGGTTACTTTGACAAGTCGTCCATTTCCAACCAATAAAGTGATTCATGAATCAGAGGGAGGTGCAGCTTTTAATAAGCCTTTTCTTCTTACGTCGTTTCCAAGCAATCAATACTCTATCTCTGTCGGAGTTTTCGATTTCATTGATTTCACACTGTATATTCAAACTATCTCTATCATCATTCATTATTCCTGATCCATCCTTGAACTCTCCAACAAAAGATTCAACCAAATTCCAGCTAATCCCGATACATTCCCAGACATCCCCGACATTCTGGTACATCCCTTCACATCCATAAGCTTGTACACCTGTCATTCCTAGTGGCTCACCCCTCGGATGACCAAAAATAGAATTCCAGAAGTTTGGAGCCCTCCATTCGCGGTATCTCTCTTTTCTATCCCATTCTTTTTGAACTTTTCTGGTTAGCTTAATAATTTTATTGGGTATGCGTGGGAGTGAAGTTTTTGCTTTGTTACAGGCATTCTTGCTCAGGTATACTAATGAGTGCGTAGATGCCCGTATTAACGTGTCCATACGCACCCGTGTGAATATTTTTTGTGTTTTTTTTTGTTAGGGTTTGGTAGCTGTTCGTTCTCTATGGGATATCCTTTTTATTCCCTTGTGTCTTCTGTTATATTCTACAGAGCATATCGTGGGGTCTCAGTTCTATGTTTCGGTTGAAATCTCTTTGAAGATTCTGCTTGATCGAAATATTTTGTTTAAATTGTATTTTTTTCCTGTTGCTGACGCTAGTGTGTCCACAAGCTATAGATAACAGCTAAATAATTCTCATAAAACGCATTTCTGCTTTTCTGTTTAACTCGCTACCGTGTAGTCCACTTATTTAATTTTAGCTACCACTGCGCTAAAGTCATAGAATATTTAGCACTTTTTCAGTATAAGACTCCGTTTCATCAAGAAAGAAGCCACTAGGGCCTAGATGCTGCAGTCATATGCGCGAAGAAGCTGCGCAACAATATCTGAACATCAATATCGGTAGTAGCCTTAGGCTTTGACCGATATTGATGTGCAACATCTTCGCGCATAAGACTGCAATTTCTAGACTCCAGTGGCTTCTTCCTTAATAAACGGAGTCTACTCCTAGAAACTATTGTCTGTACATGGAATACGTTCTCCGTCAATCACTTTGATTCCTTTAGGATTGTGTCTTCTCTTTTTGAAGGATTATATTAATTCTTATTTTCCACGTAGTGCACCATTCTTTCATTATACTAGAAACTGCACGTATTCTTCGCGACATGTTTCTTGGTTTTCCACATACTGTTGCTACAGCGGTATTGCCTGCGATCATTGCCATGATAGTGTTTTTCGTTTTAGGCGGTTCCCCATAAATAAGTTCGTTGATATTGCTGATTAATTTTACTATACTAATGGAGTCATATCCTACATATGTAAGTTCACTTTTCTCAAATGCGCCAGTTATAAAAATCTCAAATCGTGATCATTTTAATTTCCTCATTATGCTGATGGTATAAGGGACAAAACTATTCTCTTGACAATAGACTAGTATACAGAGTGGCATATCTTCGTAACTTTTGAAGTTGTAAACGATTTTTAACTTTTCAATCACAATTTTAGGATATCTTCAGGCTTTAACTAAGGTAAACGTCTCTCTTCTATTATACAATATTAAGTGTAGTGGCAATTCTAGTGCAATTCGCAAGTAGGTATATGTATATGTATTAAAATAGTATATTATGATATGAGCACAAAATGATGCCCATTTTGTTGGGAATTGCATACTATACTTTTTCTATGACAACATATCGTTCACGTTTAATACATGCATACATTGCAAAAACTTTGAAAGAAATAAATTGATATTTCATCACTCCGAATTCGCTGCTAATGGGCTTTCTATAAGTTTGTTCAGCCATCCTTTGCCGTTACCTCATAATGGGTGACGTATTCCGCTGTTTTACGTATGTCTGATATTACTTGATTGTTTTTTTACACCTAACCTCAAAATTATAATCACTGACATATGTTAAGAATTATTTTCAAAATATGAAAACTGAACTGTCAAAAGTAACATATAAAATTTATGTCGACCTTATAGATAAGAAATACGTTAATGACGTCATAATTCCGTCTCATCCATTTCATGAATGAGAGAGCAAGCTGGACAATGTATGACGTAACGGCAAAGGATGGCTGAACAAACTATATCAGAATTAAAATATAAATTGAAGAAATATGTAAATATTTTCTTTAGGTATTGCTATGGTTAAAATAATACCCATTTTGGTGTGCGTCATCGATTGTGACGTATATCCGGGTTTTCGGCATGTCGCTTATTTTATTTGCTATTTTGACATATAGCTAACCTTAAATTTGATAAATAAGATCATCAGGATTGTATTTAGCCAAATTCGAAAAGGCTATGCAATTAATGATTACCAGCTTCTTTTTCTAACTGAAAATACTTGAGAACTTTCAAAATACTGATGTTTTTCCATGTATTCATGCATATTTTTGTATTATTTATATAAATAAAACAATAAGATTAATATTCACTTTTCACAAATAATAATTGACCGTAAACAACAAAGTACTGACCTGTCAAGAACTGTCAGTGTGACAGTAGAAAAAGACGTAAGACACATTGCCGCTACGAAAGTTACGCCTTCATAGGATTTTAACCTCGCGATTGATGGGTGGCGCTGGCGCGTAATCTAAACATCAACCAATCAAATTTTTGTGAGTCAAAGATTAGGGTTAACGTTTGTAAAACATTCAAACGGTTCATTATTGTGATATTTTTATTAGGATTAATCACAGACTTGCCTTTTTTCCATCTCTTCCTACGTAATGTGATAGAAGGAGATTAACAATCGATGACACACACCAAGAAGGGTATTATTTCAACTATATTTCTAATGGGTACACAGAAATAGAAGCATATAAAAATGTATTTATAGAAAATATGGAGGGTAGAGGTAAGGAGAACCGTCTTGTATGGGGGGAGAGTTGAAAAAGTGTCCAGCTGTATACTGACAATAAAGCTTCAATTATCTGCCAGAGTAGCGCTGGGGTACAAAAAAATCTAATATGAACATAGCTATTGTAGACGGAGTGAAGTGTGCTGAGTTTAAATATTTAAAAATTTTCATGACTAGAGAAGTTAGTAAAATACCCGTATACAAAACTTCAACTATTTACCTTGTTTATTTCTCTATCTTCTTCTAATCACTTTTGGCGCTTTCTTTAAAAAGTATCCTAACGTACCGCAGCGCCACCCTTATTGGACGCGATGTTACGGACACTTTTTCATACACAGAGACGGTTCTCCTTACCTCTACCCTCCATAATAGAAAACAACTATGAAATTACTCGTTACCTACTAAAACTTTGACAGAAACGATCTGCTGACATTTCATCAATTTGTCGCTGGACGTCGTAATTTGTCAAGCCGTAGTCGTCGTGATTTTAGAGTGAACCTAGACCTAACACGAAATATTCCATTTCGCATTTGTTGCAACTTGCCTAGCAGCCGATGCAAAAATAAAATTTTGTATAAAATGTGCTTGTTTATGATTGAGGCTACGGTTATAAATAGTTATTTGTATGCCTAGGCCGTGAAATACCTTTTTATATTTGTCCTATCATTGGAAAGAACAGTTATCGCCGAGGCCGCTTGCGGCCGAGAGAAGATAATCTTGAGGTCGTTAAAAAGTTTCGCGGCCATGCCATGCACTTTATTTTTCGTGCAATCGTTGAAATTATTAAACTAGATGATTGTGAATAAATATATTATTGCTCTAAAATCAACATCAGTTCAATTTATTCAACAATGTCACAGCGTGCTATGGGAATAATATGATTCAATATACACAAAATATTTTGACAGTTCTTGACAAAACGCAAAATATCTAATAACTACTAATAGCGATATTTCAGTAACTTCCACTCCTCCTGAACTCAAAAGCGTTATAATTTCAGCTATATTCAATGAAAAATAATGCTTGTCTTTGTAGTATTTTAGAAATGTCAAGTTTGGGAGTGATATTCAAATTTGGATGTGAAGTTTGGTTTCGCAGCCGTTGCTATGGGTAACGGCCGCAAAATTGAATTTCGCGGACTCTGCTGAGGACTACTCTACTGACTGACTGTGCAATTGCACGAAAATGACCATTTATCGAGGTTGTCGTTGAAAAATACTTTTTTTTATTGGTGACCCATTTTACCTATTTTGTCCACGACCACCTAATAATAAGTCAATATTTTACCTCCTAACTAAAGGTATATGGTACCCATATATCAACTGTCGTGAATTATGGTTCATAATACACTGTAGTGTATTATGGTTCATAATTCACGACTAGAGAGGGGGGTACAATATGGAATAAACTATTAAATCTGTGTATTTTGTTCAGGAAATTTGTTTCTGACATATATCGTATCTATAAAATATTGGAATTTTTAGTATTGATACTTTTCATAACGATATTTTCTAATATTAAGTATTTTAAAACAATATATTTATAACGGTACGTTGTATTGATACTTTCTACAGTATCGCCCATCCCATTTTTATATATGTCAAATTATTTGAAGTAGATGCCACAACATTTTGAGGTTAGTAATATGCCAAATCGCTACTGACTTTTATTTATTAATAAATAAATTAAGTGTCGTGGACAAAGTATAGTATTCTCCTCGCAATTTATGGCCATAATTGCTCGTTTAATAATATACTATAAAGCACGCCTCAGCGTGTTTAAATCGAACTTTATAAAACGCGCTCTTTTAAAGTTACCGTGGCAACATCAACAACTTAAGAAACGAAGTCTAAATCTATGGTCTAAATCATGTCTAAATTCACAGAACTCAGGTTGAACTTCCATAAAATACAAATTAGTTTATGTTTTTCTCATTTCCATGACAACGCAAGGTATACATCATATACATCACGAATTCAACCATTTGACATTTAGTTCTTATTTCCATCCATGATTTCCATTTCTTGTTGTTGTAGTAGTTATAGACCAGTATTTATAATTTCAAAGTGCTCCAATAAAAAAAATAGCGTTAAGTATTCGTGGATAACTGGTCTTTGAAACACTTGCTCTATTTAAAGACCTATCCATTTATACTTTAATATACTACTATTTTTCCTAGGGAGAACAGTATGAGTTGCCTCATTGATATGGAGGACGAATTTGTGTTCTAACTATACGGGTAGGAGGTTTTATTTTGTATCATATCTGAAGCGCATCAGTTATCGATAATAATAGGTATTATATTAGTTAAATTACTGACTTATAGGAATGCTGCCAAGTTTATTGGAATACCCTTAAGCGTGATAGAATTCTCGTTAGCGTACATACGAACACGTATGCGTAATATTGACATTATGCATAAATGATATGTTGTGAAGAAATTAGTTTGAAACCCAACAAGTTGGTTGCGGTTAGCATTCTAAAGGCCCACGGCTAAAGGCTACCGTGCGAAAGTATATAACAAAACAATTGAAAGCTATCAATAGATACATAATTAAGTTTTGATTTATTACATTTTATCGATACGAATATCTCTCTCACTATGGCATTCTAAAATTTATAACTATGTAATGGAACATTATTTAACAGCAGCGTATCTTTTTTTTATTTTCAATTTCAATAAAGAAAAAACGGGAGATATAATATTACATTTAAACGTACTCGACATTTTTGGGTGTAAAGGGGGTTTGTAAAATATTTCCCACTATAATAATCTCGTTATATTGTGATCTAGATTGTAAATGAAACGGAAACGTCACTGCTAAAGTGCTCATTTGAGTGAAAGTTACAGTTTGAGAAATATTTAATAAAAAATGATTTGTTGTGGGTTATTATGTGTATGTCCGATGACTGAAATTATTGTTACCGACAACTTCTGTTGCGAAATCGCAGCTGTTTAGATGAAATTATATGCAACGATATTAATAAATTATAAACATTATAAATACAAAAGTTATTACTTCACGATTGTCTGCAGAAAGTCAGTTTTTTTATTTTAAATGCATCAGTAAGTCTTCAGCTTTTTTCTGTCTTTCCGTTGTTAATATTTTAATAAATGGATAATTATTATGTATTCTATCATTTATCATTTGGTCTCTCGTCAATTCAAGTTCGAATCCGCCCAATCCAGAAGATAATGAATACTAAGAAGAGTTTCCTCCACCTCCACCTCTACCCAGACGACCTTAATAATCAGTTCGTTAAGAGTCCGTCCGTCAAAAATATCATTGTGGAAGAAGTTTTGTTTTATGTTTTTCATTCAGTTAATTTTCACTAATAGTTAGGAAGGCGAATAGGGGATCTTTCGGGAATACTCGAGCGTGGCAGTTGAAGATATGAGAGATACCTTAGATCTAATAGAACAACTTTGGAAAGTATTAGCTTTATATGTAGTGACGCGCACCTAGGATAGACGATCAGATTAGTAGGAAAAATCGATGCGCTGAAATACTCGAGCGCGTCAAATTAAGATATTGGGGGTTTATCTTAGTGTTTTAAGACTGAATTTAACTAATCTGACGATAAGTCCTTGACGCCGCCGAGTTATAGGGTCACGAACTTGTAAAAAAAACGTTAACTCGGCATTCTCGAGCGCGATTTTATTTTTTTTTATTTTGAAGAATATAATCTGAAACTTACATAAATACAAAATCTGCCGGTTTCCGCATGACCGGAATAGTGATGAGCAAAATTGGTCTTGGTCTTGCGAAAAAGCAAGACCAAGACCGAGACCAAAACCATTATTCGACTCGCAAGACTAAGACCAAGACAGAATGGACAAGAACAAGACTAATACCAAAACCGACTATGCAAGAACAAGACTAAATACGCAAGACTCAACCAAAAATTCTTTTTCACAGTAACTATATGAGATAAAATATTTGTAACAGCGTCAACATATGCTTTTCTTGGAACAATATAAGTTGGTATGTCGAATCGTTAGTTTTCTTTACTAGATTTTAACGATATACATGAAAAAACAAAGAAATCACTGTTTAAAAAAAAAGGAAAATGTTCGAAGAGTACATAACGTCTTAATGAACTTTTTTTAATTCAAAGATAGTAAATTTGGGTTTAAAAATGTTTGTTGCATAAAAATAAAAGGTTCTGAAAGATGTTTGTTAATAAATTATGGCAAGACCAAGACTAAAACCAAGACCAAACAAAATACAGCAAGACCAAGACCAATACCGAGACAGTTCGAGTCTTGGTCTTGGTCTTGCTTTGCTCATCACTAGACCGGAAGTGTGGAGGAGCCATTTCGTCTTTCGAAAAACGCGTTGCGGCATCCTAAGTCATGAACGATACATTTCACAAAAAATAGTTTAAATAAAAAAAAGTAATTTCATTTTACACAAAAAAGGTCTTTTTACATTTTTGTCCAAAGTTGAAACTTTTGGACTTAAAGCATCAATAAAACTCAAACTCCCGTTTTTTTTGAGTATAATTATCTCGAAAACGGAGTTTTTTAAAAAAATTGAAATGGAACAGCGATGATTAAATTATGTAACTTTTATTATATCACCTGTCTCAAATTTTTTTTTCTAAAGCTTCTCGACAATTTTCGTGGACTCTGAAAAAGTTACGCATATCTGTATACAAAAGTAATAGGTTTGTTCATAGAAGGAAAATCCAATCGATTGGAAATTTGTCAAAGATTATAGTAAGTGATTTAATTACCGTTCAGACGTCGGTAAGTGAATTACTTACCGACGTCTTAGCCGTAAATAGATCCTACATAGTGGTCCTGAATAATATATTACTTCATCCATTACACAAAAGAAACAACAAAAAATAAGAAGATTTATATTTTTTTAATGAACAGAACTGAACAGGACAATATAAAAAGTAATAAATGGTATAAAAACAATTTCACCAAACTGCAAATTATATTTTGAACTGATCGAGAAGTATAAATGTCACTTTTAACATTTCGTTCATTCCGAAGAAATTTAAATTATCTTATTCGAAATTTATTTCAATATGATCGCGCAAAAAATGGTATAAGCATCTCGAACTTTAAGGGTAATACCGGTCTCCAGCAAAATTGCTGTCGACCGGTAAACAACGTACCCTTACCGCTCTTAATACTTAATACTATATTACTTGCTTTCCACATTCCTCACCTAACAACACTATAAAACGATGGCATTTTGGTCAATTTCAAAAATTTATTAGGTACTGATTTAAGTCTAAATATCATTCGTCGGTTAGAATCCGCTTCTCTTAAAGAGCCTTAGCCTTTGACCGATATTGATGTTCAGATATTGTTATGTGCAGCTTCTTCGCGCATACGACTGCAACTTATAGACTTCTAGTGGGTTCTTCCTATGTGAAACGGAGTAGTCTACCAGTAGACATTGGAAAATAAATGGAATATGATATGTGCCCTTCAGAGCAATATGGCCTACCTGTCAGGGACGTGATTCTGGAATGGTCTATTGGTTTATTAGCTCCTTTGAGAGTTCCCGTAAAAGGAAATAGAAATGGGAAATAGACCCTTGTTGTAATCCCGAAATTACAAATAACATACGAGCAGAATGTCTATAATCTGTTCATCAAATTTCGATTTAGATAAGATTTTAGTAGTTTTAAATTACATACAATCGTCGAATAATATATTGGATCAAACGGTTAGAATGTACCTATAAGTACGCTTTCTTGGATTCCGTCATCTAAATTTCTTCGATTCGACATACACACGCAATCTTGATCGAATTTTTACGTTGTTGTACCCGTGGAATCCGTGTTATTTTTCCTTAATTGCTCAACAGATCGACCCATAAAGTAGTCTTTATCAGAATACTCAACACAATGGCGTACAATTCACTTAAATTTTAAGACAAAATTTCTCCAATTAAAAAAGTTTGATTAGTGTAGAAAATTTATCATTTTTCCAATTCTTGCAATGATATTGATAATTGGGATAATTGTATCTACTATTAATATTTATTTGAATAAATATTTAAAGGTCATAAATTATTACCGCACCAAAAAATGGTAAGTCGACTTACAACCCATCGATAATTGTAACTCACGTCCCTGAAAACAGTGTCTAAATGAGTTGTTTTCAATGTTTAGGTCTCATTGAATTCCATCCCGCAGTATGCATACATACAAACCTGGCCCATTACTCAGCCACGTTCCCGCGTTCGTAGCGCTGCGGAGCACTTGTCATAACAGTACGTTTAGACTCCCTTTCACATAACAAGCCACTTGAAGTTTGCCAACTGTCTTGCGCAGAAACCAAAATCGGTCTTGTTCATCTATATTGTCTCGTAAGTGTATTTTCATGCCATTGGCGTTACAAACAAACATCTCCAATATCGAAAAGCTTTAAATAATTCCCAATATGTTTTATTTAAACTATACATATCATAAATACATTTATAATATTTTTAATAGTATAGTTCGTTATTTTTAACTATTCTATTATTACTATCTGCCTCCTGTGTTCCGTTTTTGTCTATTATTGTTCCAAGTTAATGAAAATGTTTAACTTGCTTTATTTTGTGTGTATATCTATTCTTACATTTATTTCCTTTTTATCGTCTTCTTTGACCATAACTTTTGTTTTTTCTGCATTCCACACATTTATGTTTTCTTGTAGATCTTTTTCATTTTTTGCTATAAATATAACATCGTCTTCAAATGGTTCTTCACTGATGTCCAGCCTGCACAATTGCGAATGTCCCACACATACTGTTCCACTTATTTTTGCGTATTTCTTGATGATCTCATCCATGTAAGTAAATAGATAACAATAAATACCAAATTTATTAACAAAAAAGAAATATCTAAAGAAACGAAATTGAAAGTATTTACAACAATATAGGTAGGTATCGACCAATACTTACATACGGAAACATGGGTGTTAGCAAGACAACAAAAAAGTAAAATAAAAGCGACAGATATGAAATATTTAAGAAAAGTGAGAGGTGTAACAAAAAAGGATAGAGTGAAAAAACATAGATGTAAGAAAAGACCTGAGAATACAAACAACCTTAGAATTTATAGAGGAAAGACAATACAATGTCTGGATGAACGAAGACCAGTGAAGAGAATATGGAAAGCAAAAGTTGAAAAAAGCAAAAAAAGGGGCAGACCGAAGAAAAAATTTGGATAAGGTAATAACTGGATCAATGTATAAAAAAGGAAGAATCCGGAAAAATGCAAAGGACTTAGCTCAAAATAGGAAAGAGTGGGAGAAATTCGCGATGGAAGAGTAGCTGCAGCACATCCTACACCACTGATGTTAAAAGCGCTATGTGCTTGTATTCCAAATAGAATGACATGCAATTTTCAATGACAATATACAGGAGGTGCCATTTGAAAATAAAAAGTGAGGGGTAGCTACCACAGGGCTGTCGAATGCAAAACATTCTCTTATTAGCCATTAGAAGGGTACTTTATTGCCATTTAATGCAGAGCTTTCATTTATTAACTCCCGCGCTTGCGCAGTTAGCCAAGCTCACCAAGGTTAACCTATATTGGTTCGGATCTACTCACTTTGTCAAATTTCATCGCGACTAGTAATGTCTGGAGTAGGAAAAGTTCTACTGTATAATATTTCATTCCAGAACCAATGTTCAATCCTAATTGGTACCTACCAGCAGTTCTGAATTAGGACTTTTAGGACAAAACAATAGACGACTGGAAGTGAGTTGGGAAGCAGTTCATTCAATAACTTTTATCTACAACTGTCATATTACGGGTACCATTTGACACTTTTTTCATAATTACGTATATAACCGCACTAGTGCGTTTTTGAATACATTACCGCACTCTCATTTTCAATTTCCGAAAGGAGATTGTCTTCGCTGGAACTTATTTTTATAGATTTTTGTTCATTCAACTTTGACAGTTTGATTACATCACTAATATATTTTATTTCCCCAGCTTTGTTTGTCTTTGTTGCTATGGTCACAATATATGAAAAACAGTACCTTATGTTTGCAGTCAATATTATTAAATACGTTGGATTGAATTTTTTTCTCAATTTTATGATATACAGTGTGGAAACCACTTATGGAATAAAATTCTTTATGTCATTATTTTAGAAAATTATAAAAAATGCCGAGACACGGCAACTTTTGAATCGAGTTGTGCGTTAGCGTTATGTAAACATAAATGTGAATGTACAGGGTGATTCACGCAAGTATGCCATACTCGGTGTTGTTTTTTTAATGAAACACCCTGTATATTTGCATATTTTTGAAATACTTGATGAACCGATTCCAACAAACGTAAATAATGTATGGTCAATTATGAATTATACAGGGTGAAATTTTAAAGTTAATAATTTATTACACTTGAAATATTGGTACTTTTTTAAATTAGCTAAATATGGATTTATCAAAAATCTATACTAACCAATTATTAGTCGTATTTGTATATTGAACAAAACCTGCTACGTCCATGAATTTTATCATAAATACCTAAAAATTGCCTAAAAACGCCAATAATTAGACAAAATCGGTAAATAATGTGGATTGTTTTAAATCGGTAAATAATGTGGATTGTTTTCTATTCTGTCAGTTGTTTATGTGTTGACATTTTATACTGAAAAAGTAAAATCTTTGTCAAACACTCTTTCCTTGTCGACATAACAATGAAATATTCAACTGAGACGAACCGAATTGAGATTTTGATGATGATCGGGTACGGGGATAACTGCAGAAGTCAAGTTGAAGTGGCAAACTTATTTAATCACTGTGTCTAAAATTCATGCACAATTCAGAGAACTTGGACATGTCAAACCATTGAAAAGAAAACCACACTTCGTTGAAGATGATGTGAAAGTGGATATTTTGTTAAGTGTCGAATAAGCTGAACAGAAATAAGATAGTTCTTGGTACTATTCTTTTTCCTGACGAATCAACATTCACATTGAATGGAGAGGTAAACCGACAGAACTTGGTCAGCAGAGAATCCTAATTGGATGCGTGAGACACATACTCAGTACCCTCAAAAGGTGAACGTTTGGGCCGGTATCATAGGCGACCATATTATTGGTCCTATATTTATAGATGGAAATTTGACAGCTGAAAAATATTTAAATATGCTTAGAAATGAAGTTATTTCTGCGTTGGCAAACTTATATCCCAACGCAATAGATCCTAGCTTACCGAATGTAAATGTTTGGTTCCAGCAAGACGGAGCAACACCCTATTATGCTTTAATGATAAGATGAAATCTTCCCCAATAAATGGATTGGACGAAGAGGTACTATTGAGTAGCCAGCTAGATCGCCAGACCTTACGCCGTTAGAATTTTTTTCTGTGCGGTTATCTCAAGAACAAAGTATATGCAACACAACCAACTAGCATTGTAGACCTCAAAGACAGGATAACTACAGAAATACGGAATATTTCACCTCAAACACCTTAAAATCAAATACATCTGGTATTTTATGTATGTGTTAAAATAAAAATTTGACCCTGTATAATTCATAATTGACCATACATTATTTAGTTTGTTGGAATCGGTTCATCAAGAGGATTTCAAAAATATGCAAATATACAGGGTGTTTAAAAAAAACACCGACTATGGCATACTTGCGTGAATCACCCTGTACATTTATGTATATGCTCACATAACGCACAACTCAATTCAAAAGTTGACGTGTCTCGGCATTTTTTATAATTTTCTAAAATAATGACATAAAGAATTTCATTCCATAAGTGGTTTCCACACTGTATGTACTGTTAATAATACTAATAAACAGTTGTAGATAAAATTTTGTACGTAAGACGTGTGATAGGAATTATTAACGCACTTATATGTGAATACGCGACTCGGCCTACAGCCTCGTCGTGCAAACTTCACATGCGTGCGTTAATAATGTCCATATCCCACTAATTACGTCAATAACTATTTCCAAATTGTAAAGTTTCAAATTCCAGCGCTTTCTCAACTGAGAATAATAAAGAAATATTCATTCCAGCAATAGAAAAGTTTCAATACGTACGTCGCTGTCGTCGACATGTCACCGCAAAACAGACTTTTCCAAAGTCCCACGATTACTTCTTTCGATAATAACAACTAATGTTTCCAACTTGTTCGAACCTATCAATCAATCGTCCATCAAATGTTCGACTAGAATTGAAATCTCTTGGATCTGGCTAACAGAGGACATCATTACGATGTCAGCGAGCACGAACGTATCAAAGTATAGTATATATATATACTTGTGTTGGTCGTTTTAGAGAGAGAACAGGAAAAAAAATGTAGTTTAAGGCATTCCCCACATTAAATTTATACGTAATCGGATTTAACAAATAGTATATACCGACGACCTACAACGAAGAGTTACTCGATATCCCGTTTTTCTCCGACTTCCTGAATTGATAAGCGCAAGCCGTTAGAGAAAAAGGAATGTACGTTTACGAAAACGGGTCTTTAATTCACGGACTTTCGGGAACATATAGGAGAAATTATTTGTATACCGTTATATGCAAATAATGTAGGTATAGATTTCTTCGACACCTGCTTATTTCTTCTTAGCAAGACTCGAAACGCCGAGAAAATAAACATTCCTGATCTTAAATCAAACATAAATTTCTGGTCGCTGAAATATTTAATCCTTTGTAGTCCTGGGAAGTAGGGATATAAAATGGAAAAAAATTCGACCAGAGATTTGACTTTTATACGAAAGTATATGGGTAGTTCTACAAAAATAGGAATTATTGCGGCTTCATCTTTTCTGTACTTTTCTACAGAAAAACATCTATTTTTTTTCCCATGAGAATGTGAGTAACAGGTTCAATTAAACGGAGAAACGAAAAAAACCGGTTGTGAAGATTCAATTTTACTAAAAATCTACTATTTCCTGGCAAATTCTCAGTTCCCTGGTGTGTCACAAGTACAAAATTCGAACTACAATTATATTTCAACAAATCGGCTATCGAATTTAATATGGAATTACGTTATGTATATAATCCATAATAGTTACTTGTATCGATACTAGTGTTACTAATCTCGTTAAATCATATTGTATCGATTATTCAATTCGCCGAACTTTGTCCTCAGTTCCAATTATCAGTCCCCTGAGATTGCTGTTATTTGGGGTACTGTGTTATGATATTTAGTTATCGAAACTCCCCTTGGGGAGACTTTACTTTGTAATGAAATCTATATGTGCATCTCAACATCAGTTCCGCCTAACATCTTTTACATTCCGGTTCGCGCCGTTCATTAATGTGTACTGCATGGTAAGTATTTCCATGGAAAATCATCACTATAGTATCTTGTATTCAGAATCAAAACAATTGAGTGTTCAATAATGCAGGTTATTTTCGAAGATTTGGATCTAATTAGTTAGTATTTAACGATTTTTTATAAGAATAATTTGATAATTCTCAGGCCCCTGTTCTCAGTCTCCTGGAAATATTGGTGACAGGGGACTGGGAACCAACCAGGGGGCTGATGAATGTGGATCAATCGGCTACACTTATGTATCTTAAAGTCGTTTTGTACTCCCATTTGGCACTATGCCTCAACTTTCATTTATTTATTTTAGACCAAAATGAAGCCGAAGAACAAATTGAGCAGGGAGGAGATACAAAAGAAAAGAGATGCTGAGAGACCGCTATCAAAAAATAAAAAAATGATCTTGTTAAATTGGCCGAACAAAAAGAAAAAGAGCAACTTAAATATTTTAAAGAGAAAGAAAAAGGAACAAAAAAACTAATTTTAGAAAAGACACCACGAGAACAAAGAAAAGCGCGTAAGAACTGGAGAACCTATTCAGCTACACATTATACGAAAAATATTTCAACACAAAAAGCAATGAATGATTTCATAAGGGAAAATATGCCATTAGTTTCAGGCGGTGTAATTATAAATAATAGACCATTGCAACTAATACAGGATGGAACACCTAGAAGAATTGAGGCAAAGAAGCGGTCTTTGAGGCAACGACGAAAACGAAATATGGAAATTAAGAAAAAAGATGATAAGATAGCAAAACTCAAAGCACAACTGAATGAATATAAGAAGAGGATTTGTCGTTTGAAGAAGTCAGAAGCACTTTCATCCACTTCCAAAACTAGTAGAACAAGCTGAAAATTAGAATACACGAGCAGAAGTATCGAAGAAAGCTGTATTTGGTGAAATAATAGAAAAACAAATAACTGAAAACGGAATCACTGAAATTGGAGATCCGCGCAAAAAAAACTGCACGAAAGCTATTCTTAGGAGAAGCCGTCAAACGAAACAAGCTGTGGAAACATCCAAAAAGGATTATTACCTAAAACAAGGTTTGGCAATCGACAAAAACTAGAGAGCAAATGAAAAAATCATATGAGGATGTAGTAGAAACTTTTCTAGAAGACGGTAAACACAGTAGATTATGAGCGGGCAAAAAAGAATTTGTTACTAAGAATTAACTAGAAAAACAAAAACGTTATCGTCTGGATGTTACACACATTATTTTATGTTTCGTGGAAAGAGAACTACCTATTATTTTTTTAGTCTATTTCAAATAAAATGTTAAGACCATTCTTGATTTAAATATTTTCTATTTTAAAAATATTTAATGAAAAATAGTTCATACATATGGTTTTAAATGAAACTAACTGTTTCTAAATGACTCCACAATATATTCCCTGAAATCGTTCCCAGTCCCCTGTCCAGATGTTTATGAAAAATGTCCATAAATCATAAATGAATAATTTTTTGACTGGCCACTTCTGTACCGTTACTAAAGCATCCTAAGTCATATCATAGGCTAGTTACAACTTATAAAATTACTCAAGAAGTAGGTATATGGACAGAAGCACCGTCAAATAATTCCTATTTTTGTAGAACTACCCATATCTAGTATAGACGACTTTCCTGAATTTGTGAGATGATTCCGCTCGAGCTTCTGATGCAGCTTGTAATCATAGCTTGGAGCATGTCATTGTGAAATGTAACAGTTTTTCGTCCATAAATTTTTTATATTCGATTTAAAAAAAATTGTGGGCATAAAAATTCTGGGTAATTTTATACCCTATAAGATGACGTGATGCAATATTTAAAACAAAGTTTTTCTCAACCCTTAATTTTTGGAAAACTGAAAACTTTCTTGCAAAATGGCTTTTTAAGCGACAAACATAATTGGAATAACAATAACGACTTCATTATATTCAAAAATATAGTAGTCCGGCCCCAGAAAACGTTGGTGTTTTCAGGTTTTGAAAATTCAAAATAGTGCCACTAAAGAATTTCAATACATATATTCTTTCAAGCTTGTCTCATTTCATGAACACTAACGCAACCAATACGCGGTTTACTGCAATCGATAGATAATAAGTTGTAGTTTCATGAACATTATTTTTACGAGATTTTCTGAGAAAAAATGTTTTCTCCGTTTTTCTTAAATTTGACAATAAAAAATATGAATCATGGATTCATGTTTATTAAGTGAATGTTTGTCACCAAATACTACGTATTTTGAGAAGAAAATTCAGATTCAGATCATTGGAAGCGGAGAAAACAGTGTTCAAAGTTCAATAGCCACTGAAACAAAAGTATTAACAATCTTTGAGTTTCTGATCGACCCGTTGAATTGTTTAATAAATACTCTAAAGTCTTACTCTCATTTTTTCATTTACGTACTGTCAATGAATGAATAAAAATTCAACGGTTGACTCAAAGAGTGTGTATTGAATGACGTGCGCGGTTGTTCGAAGCTTTTTTTTGTTGGTGAACCATTTTACCTATTTAAAGCACGCCTCAGCGTGTTTAAATCGAACTTTGAAACACGCGCGTGTTTTGAAGTTACCGTGGCAACATCAACAACTCGAGAAACGAAGTCTAAATCTATGGTTTAAATCATGTCTAAATAACAATTTTTTAATTATTGATCTGACAGGAGTCGTTTGTAACGTCAAAACTATTCGAACAATATTTAACAATGTCAAATTTATAAATTAAAATGGAAAGTGCAGTTGGTATTGTTTGAAATATTAAAATTTCGATTTTTCAAATCTTAGGAAATGGTATTTAAATTAATACTATTGACATTCACAGAACTCAATTAGGTTGAACTTCCATCAAAATACAAATTCTCATTTCCATGACAACGCAAGGTATAAATATACATTGGTATACATCACGAATTCAACCATTTGACATTTAGTTCTTATTTCCATCTATGATTTCCATTTCTTGTTGTTGTAGTAGTTATAGACCAGTATTTATAATTTCAAAGTGCACCAATAAAAAAAATAGCGTGAAGTATTCGTGTATAACTGGTCTTTAAAACACTTGCTCTATTTCGAGCACTCCGAATTCGCTGTCGTGCTCCAAAAATCGCGCGTGTTTTAAAGACCTTTTTGGCAATCGATCTTTTTTGTTTATTTACAGCATCGGTTGTCAGGTCGGTAGGTTGTGTTTACTGGTTTCTAAGTCTAGCACGTCGGTAAGTGATTTACTTACCGTTCAGACGTCGGTAAGTAAACTACGTCTTAGCCCTACATACATTTAAGTGGTTCTAAATAATATATTACTTCATTCATTACACAAAAGAAACAAAAAAATAGGAAGATTGATATTTTCTAATGAACAGAATCCAACAAAGCAATATAAAATAATAAATTGCATGAAAACAATTTCACCAAAATGCAAATTATATTTTAAACTGATCGAGAAGTATGAATGTCACTTGTGACATTTCGTTCATTTCGAAGGAATTTAAATTATTTTATTCGAAATTCGAATATTTCAATACGATCGCGCAAAAAATGGTATAAGCATTTCGAACGTTAAGAGTAATACCGGTCTCCAGCAAAATTAACCATTACCGTTCTTGATACTTAATATACTATAATATCCACTTATACTTCAATATACTATTATATGGTTCTCATTCCGTTTAATATTTTTTTCTCAGTGACTATT
The DNA here is from genome assembly GCA_910591685.1 of Galerucella tenella. Classification (NCBI taxonomy): domain Eukaryota; kingdom Metazoa; phylum Arthropoda; class Insecta; order Coleoptera; family Chrysomelidae; genus Galerucella; species Galerucella tenella. The sequence goes on along the minus strand of CAJUYH010000259.1, from coordinate 41,459 downwards.
GAAAATACGTGGCTTTTGGAGACAAACGTTTTCAAAATGTTAATGAATCCATAAATCATATTTTCCAACGTCAAATTCAAGAAAAACAAAAAAATACAAAAAAATGCTTTGAATTGAAATTGTTGATTTGCGCGTATTCACATTTCAAAAATATGTCTCCAGCCCAAACAAGAAAACACGAAACTTACTTTCTTTTAATAGGACATTTTTGTTCACCATCAAATTCATCGTAAAATTCTGCATCTAGCCCCATCTTTTCAACACATTAGCTTTGCCTGGTGCCAGGTGCCCCGCTGAAGGTGCACCACCGGTAACGTAAAACTTTTGGTTGCCACTGCGGGCGGCTGCTCTGACCTGCAAGGAAAGAATTTCTGGACCATGCCAAACACTGGTATAGGTTTTTTTATAACGAGCCGGGATTATCCCGACCGATGAACAGTTTGAAGTTTTGTTGTAATTTTATTTGCCTATAATAATTGTTATTTTCTGAACTTTTGCATCATATGTTTTCAATTTCTTATTTATTTAAGTACTTTTGGGGGTCGGCCGGTTGGGGGGCTTTGCGGCTCTTTAGAGGGGCTCAGACCCTCGAGCTCCCCCTAGTTGTGCCTATGCTTGTTTGTATTTTTACTACTCATATCATTATTTTCAGTCTTTCTATCATACCACAACTTTTTGGTGAAAATTTTTGTGATGTTCTGTATAATGCTCTGTCGTTCATCTCGAAAGTTGTAGTAGACGTGAAAAGTGTGTGGACCGATCCAATTAAATACAAATGTGAGGAGCAGAAGAAAAAAAATACTCCTGTACGCGTGTAGAAATTCAATTAGTTTTCAAATCAGAAAAATATGTTTTGAAGCAGGTAATTATGGTAATTTTCCGAGATTAGAAGGAGGTGTTAATTAATTATCTCTGTATAATTACTTCAAGCATGAGATAAAATGAAGCAAATTCCACGATTTATGCAGTCGATAACTGAACGTGTTTTATAAATATCTTTTTAATTTATAGATCAGATAGGAAATTGGAGTTTCATTTTTTGTTTCGAATACTAACGTGTATCTTCTATCTTAAATATGATGTATTTCTCGCGTTGGTATTCATTTGAATATTCAGGAATTTCAAAAATGTGCTTCCTCGACGTTGTGTTTTGGAATTCTAAAAAATCTGGCGTCAGCCACTGCTTAAAGCTGGAGTGGATAGATAACACGCGATCAAATAAAATCAAATTGTAGTTTTTTTATTGAAATTTCATTATCAACATAGTCAAAAACATTTGCGAAATCACAAGAAACTGACGCCGTAAAAAGTTCATTATCGAGGAAAGCATAAGGTGATTAGTGTGAGCTGTTATCATCAAAGATATTTATAAAAATGGTTGATAGCTTTCAGCTTAATATTTCAAAACTAGTCACAATGTTACAGGGTGTTCCATAGCTGGGTGCCACATCAACGTTATGGTTTTCTTTTAATGGCACACCCTATATTTTACTTCACGTGAATCACGACCAATGGGACGGAGGTTTATAACGAGATGGTAAAATGTTTGTCAGTCAAGTACTTAGTATATTGGTGAAGCCTACATTTCAAAATCATTTTGGAATATACTGATTGTCCCAATAAAGTGTGGACCCCACATTAATCGGTGAGAATCTCTTAAATTTCAATTTGATGTTTCCCATGACATCCTGAACAAAAGTTACTATCGCTTCGACTCTCTGAATGCTGGCGTTTGGATTCTATAGAGGGTCAAAGCTTGATATTTCGACGAAGTTTGGATTGTCTAGGACCCTGCAGAGCATTCCAATGAGCGAGGTGCTGGTTCCTCAGCCACTTCCTCGTCTCCTTGCGTATTGTTTGTTTTGTTAGGCCGAGGGTCGGGCCCGGGCCGCAGAAAGGAGCTGCTGCCCCTTCCGCAGCCAGTGCATCCGCCATTTCGTTGCCTTCAAAACCAGAGTGGGCCGGAATCCATTCTAGCCGCACTGCGTTCTGACTTGCAAGATCAGCAAGTCGTTCTCGACATTCGTTAGCAAGTCCCGAGTTGATGGTATATCCACTCAGGGCTTTAATTGCTGCCTGACTGTCGGTGTATATGGTTATGCGTCGATCCACATAACCTCTGTCTAGGTTTATCTGCGCACATTCCAAGATAATAATAATAATAATAATAATATCTTTATTGCTTCAAATTGATACAAATCAATATAGCAAGAAATCCGGAACAGAGTCTATAAATAAATACACAGTTCATGCGGCAAAATCACAATGAAGATAGCGTATATCTCGGCCTGATATGCAGATGCACCATTACCCAATGGTATACAGATTTGTGTCCTTGGGTTCCTAGAGTAAATTCCAGCCCCTGCTCTGTCACTAGAGCATGAGCCATCTGTGAACCAGACAGTCCCATGAGGCTGTGTATTGGTCTCTTTATCCCAGGATTCTCTGTCCCGGATCATAACCCTGTATGGGGTTGCGAAGTAGTACTTGTAGTAGTATCCCAGACGCTTCATGCGCAGGAAAGCACTCCCCGCCTCAGCCTCGATCACATGGTGAAGAGGCCGAAGACCAAGGATCACTTCCATCGCAGCAGTTGGTGTAGTCTTCATGCAGCCAGTTGCACCCAAACTGACCACCCTTTGAAGGCGTGCCAGTTGCGATCTAGCCGTGGCCAAGGTTACCCTCGGCCACCAGACCGGAGCCGCATATGTGAGCATAGGCAGCATAATGACTCTATAGAACCATATGATCGTTTTGGGGGTCAGTCCCCACCTCGGACCAATGGCTCTCCTACAGGCCCAATACGTGTTTGTCACCTTGCTTAGGCGACTATCAAGATGAGCTTTCCATGTCAGTTATTTATCTAGGATCACTCCTAGATACTTCACCTGTTCAACCACCGGCAGTGGTACTCCATCAAGATTTAGACCCTCAGGTCTTATACCTCTCTTTTTGGTAAAAACAACTATCTCAGCCTTGGCAGGATTAACTGCAAGTCCGTGTTCGTTACACCACCCATGTACCCTATTTAGACCCCTTTGCATGAGGTCCCTGAGAACGGTAATGTGCCTTCCAACAACAAGGACAACGATATCATCGGCATACCCAATCGTTAGAAAGCCCTCACCGTTTAAAAGGGTTATTAGCTCGTCAATGACTAGGTTCCACAATGTGGGCGAAAGAACTCCCCCTTGCGGACATCCCCTAGCGACGATTACTTTTGCCACATGGTCTTTCCATGTGGCCTCTACAATACGGTTGCAAAACATGGCCCCAAGCCAGTGAGTGATCATTGGCTCTATTCCATGATTTGTCGCAGCCCTACACATGGATCCCACAGGGGTGCTGTCAAACGCCCCTTGTATATCCAAGAAAGCTCCCAGGGTTCAGCACAAAATATGTTAGGCTAATGGGTCCAAAGGATTTAGCCACCGTATATGTGGTACGACCCGGCTTGGGTATGAAGACTACTTTCACCTGCCTCCACTGTTAAGGGACATACCTGCGTGCCAAACAGGCCCGAAAGATATGCACCAGAATTGTGCCAAACGCCTCCCAGCCTTGTTGAAGCAAAGCCGGGAAGATTTGGTCTTTCCCCGGAGACTTGTATGGTCTGAATGACCGTATCGCCCAAGTACTCCGCTCGTATGTGACTATTTCTTTTGCTAGAAGAGTCCTCTTTACATGGTCGCTGTATACCTACATAACCCATGTCAGGACACTCCCGCTCGATTCCCTCACAACCGGGGAAGTGTGTCTCTAGTAGATGCTGCAAGGTATCCCTCGGGGTTTCGGTGAAAACACCCGGTGCGACTTCCATGCAGCCTAGAGCGCTGTCCGGTGATTTCGTGAAGATCCGGCGCAGCCTTGACATTTGAGGTATTGAGACGATATCCTCACAGAAGGCCCGCCAGGCATCTCTTCGAGCCAACCTGACCGCACTCTTGTACTCATTTCGTTTCTGGCGGTATTGCTCCCAATCCAGATCCGACTTTGTCTTCCTAGCCCTATTAAATAGGCGCCGGGTATGTTGCCGTAGCGAGTCCAGAGACTTATTCAACCATTTGTGGCCCTTACCCTACTTCCTCGTTTTTTCGGCGCAGTTTTCTTCATAAGACGAGACAATAATCGAGCCCAGCTCCGCTATGGCCCAATCGATCTCATCATTATTGTTAAAATTCCTAGGGAAACCGTCAAGCCTCCTTGCAAGATCCAGTTTATACCGGTCCCAATTGGTAGACTTGGGGTCCCTATACTTACCTGATTGTTTTTCAACATCAACCCTGTAACTGTAATCCGACAATGACGGATCATCATCAACATGCCAGTCCCTCACCATACTTACAACGGTACTTGACGCAAGCGTCACATCCAGGACTTCAGTCCGAATCCTATTCCGGAATGTTGGCTTCATCCCTAGATTGAGTAGTTGCAAGTCAGTGGTACCTAGGTAGTCAAGCAATGCCGCTCCCCTGCTATTGACGCCTGTGCTGCCCCACATAGTGTGGTGCGCATTGGCATCACAGCCAATAAGAAGCGGCAGTTTCCTGGCCGTGCAATAGTCCACCGCCTTGCGAAACTCCTCAGTAGGTGGTAATTCTGGTGAGTCGTAGGGCAGGTAAGCAGAGCATACGACCAAACTATGCCTCATACTATTCTCGCCCAGGAAGTCCACCTTCACCGCTACCACGTCCCTGAAACAAAGTTCCCTTATCAGTTATGCATTTACACTGGAGTGCGTAGAAATGTAAACTCTAGGATTGGGTTCACCCACTGCATAGAATAGACTACGCCCGGGTGTGCCTAAGCCCCGCACATGACCTTTATACACCCATGGTTCTTGTATGAGGCATATGCCTGTCTGCAGCTTTGCCATCCTCTGCGCGAATACTCCTGCAGCGGCACGATAATGCTGCAGGTTTTTTTGGGTAAATTTCAAGGCCCCTACAACAGACATAGAAAATCTATAGAGGTACCTCCTTACCCATTACATTCTTTACTCCGGAGTAGTCTCGGTGGTTCCCGGGAAGATAATTCTTACCTTCCCGAGCCCATACCGGATTTCCCCCTTCGCTACTTCAAGTGTCACCACCGATCGAGGATCGAGTCCCAATACGATGTTCTGCCTCAGAGAGGCAGCATCCCATCGAGAGGCCCGAATCACCCACCCTGCAGTCCTCAGGGTCGGATTGCTAATCCGGATCCTTCTGAGGACCTCTAGGGGAGGCGACTCAACCGGCGCTGGCACCCAAACCATCGCCTTCTTGAGGTTTTCGAGGGCCGACTGCTCAATGATTTTGAGCGCCAGACCCTCCTTCTTGATTTTAGTTGTCGCCTCTTTGAGCCAGGTCAGAGAGCCCCCATCCGTACAGGTCACCATAACGGCTCCCCGGGCAAACGAGTGTCCCTCAAAGCCTGGCACAAATGAGGCGCCAGTCTTGTACATATCCTCTTGCAATTGCGCAAGGATATGCGCGTACTGCTCCCTGGTGAGCAGATTATTTGGGTAGCCATCGCGAATGATGGCCACCTTGAGGTCGCTGCTTGCAGCTTCCCGGTATGCCTTTGCGCTCACCAGGCACCGTGCACGCCTTCTTGGGAGCCTGTTTGGCCTCTGGTGGCGTGTTATGCACCCGAGGCCTCTTGGCCCCCCCTTTGGTGACTTCGAGCTTGACCCCACTGGGACCAGCACTATCATGCGTGTCCCGGCTTGGCGGTGTCGGTGTCACCTCTTTGCAAGGGCCAGGTGGGTCATCTTTCGACGTCCTTCCTGTCGCCCTTGCGGCTCTTTTTTTTCCGTTTGTCGGCACCGCAAATAGACTTGCGGAGCCTTTTCGTTCTTTCAGGTGATGGGGCAGTTGTTCCCGGCATCGCCTGTACCCTCACCGCTCCCACCTTCTGAACATTTTGTCCAGAGAGCTCGGTTTCAGGGCATCTCTCAGGAGCCTCTTTCGAAAGGGCCCTATATAAGTCGCCCATCTCCAGAGTCTCCTCAGAGGTCCCCTTCTCCTGAGCCCTTCCCTGCTCTTGGTTACTATCGGGATCCATAAAAATCCCACGAGTAGCTAGGGAAATCTTGGTCCGCCTCCGCAAAGCCCCGTATGCGCAGGTAAGGCTATCTACAATGGGGTTTCGCCCAGTTCCCCAAGGTGCTGACCAGTTGGTGCCGATCTTCTGTTCGGCCACGCATCCTGTAGGCCTGGTCATCCCGCCGAGGGATTCAGGTTTTTTTGACATTGTCTCCTCTTGGTCTGGACAGTCAAGCCAAGACCCCCCCATCTCTCTGGCCCGCGAGACATGACCACGGACGACCAGGAAACGTTGGTCTAACAGGTGATCCCGAGGACTCACCTGGCATCGTAAACCCTGTGTGCAGTCCCTTAGCCACGATACTACAGCTGGGACAGGTGAAGTTGGTCCGCGGCAGGGTTGAGGGCTGCCAGTTGAGGTCTTATGCTCAACGAGCCCCCATTTCACCCGCAACCTCTTCCTCATTAAAAAAAATCACTGTCAGAGGCCCTCCTATCCACCACCTGGAGACGCGCCGGGTTGGTTCTTCACCCCCTCCACATCAATAAACATCCCGAGAACAGTGACGAACATCGTTTATGTCTTCTGATGTGGGCCCGGTCGAGAAAGACTTGCTAATATTGCAAGGCGGAACGTGGTGCGGCTAGAATGGACTCCAGCCCACTCTGGTTTTGAAGGCAACGAGATGGCAGATGCACTGGATGCCCGGGCCCGACCCTGTGCCTAACAAAACAAAAAATACGCAAGGAGACGAAGAAGTGGCTGAGGAATCAGCACCTCGCTCATTGGAATGCTCTGCAGGGTCCTAGGCAATCCAAACTTCTACTGAAGGGATGCACTGATGGACACGCCAGGGCAGCTACTGAACTACCAAGGAGTAGGCTGAGGAAGATATCAGGACTCCTAACAGGGCACTGCTGTATGCGGAAACACCTCCATACCTTAGGTGTAGAGGAAAGTTGCCTATGTAGGAGTTGCGACATGACTGACGAAACGTCAGTCCATGTTCTCTTAGAGTGTCCACACTGGGCTGTTCTACGCAGGCGAATCTTCGGAGTCCCTGTTATGGCCCCTGGAGACACAAGCAGACATCCATTGAAAAAGGTTGTGGCCTTTATTGAAGGGCTCGGCTTCATGGATGTCTAGGTAGCACAATGGGCCCGCCAGTGGACTCAGTGCCAGAACCTTGGCTTGAGTTGTCCAGGACAAGGCTCGCCTGCACATTTAGTAGTAGTAGTAGTATGTGCTCATGAACTCTCATTTTAGATATTTTGTCAATGCAATGTTTCGAAGTTTCTCTAGGAAACAATATTATTTTCCGTTACAAAGGAACTATTGCCGTGGCATTCGCGGGGTGGGCACTGTGGAACTTTTTGATCCAGAAAGGCTCATCTACATTATGTTAGAAAATGAAAAAAAATTCACGGATGATTCCGGAAATCATTTCAAAATTATTTCTAGACATCCCTTCTTCATATTTTTTAGACCATCGCCGCAACTTTATTCGGATTCAGATTCATGAGCACAGACCTTGACACATTTGTATACAGTGCTATTCAAAAGTCCCCTTCCCTCCCTCGTATCTTTTGAACGGCTACACTTAGATTAATAAAATTTGGAGGGTGGAAATAAAGTGTTGTAAACTTCTCTACGAATGGTAACAGGTGACGTTATAGTAATAGATGACGTCACAGTGCCACTCTGGCCAATAATTTTAAATAGGACCTTATGACAAGTGATATCTCTTTTGAAAGGCATTGACATTGGCTACCAAAATTATTATTTCACATTTAAATATTGAAAGATTTTTCAGTCCGCCTCTGGTTAGTTGTCCAAAAAATTGACGTTTTCAATTCAATAGTATTTGTTGCTTTGCAAAGTTTTTCTAAATATCTTGAATATTTAATTTTATTATTGTTTAACGAGACGTTTAAGAGTTTACATAGGCAAAATGGTACGTACTCAAGCCGACAAAGTAGCAACTATCCTAATAATTGTTAAATCTAGAAAGAATCTCCATGAAGCGTAACGTTAATTGAGAGATACCCAGATCGCCCTATCTCCAGAACTTATTTGAAGGAGCTTCTTCAAAGTTTGAAGCAACAGGTAGTGTTCAAGATGCCAAACGATCTGGTCGACCAACTTTTATTGATGATAAAAAAATTGATATAGTTGCTGAAATGGTAGTAAACCCTACTTCCTCTTCAACTAAAGTTGCGTCTATCTGTGTGTGTTGGCTAAAAGTAAATTTCATCCATACAAGTTAAAAATGGTGCACCATTTTTCGGATGACGACCCTGACAGAAGACTCGAATCCTGTAAATGTATGACAAACAAAATTACAAAACCCACATTACACAAAAACAACTTGTTTTAGCGACGAAAGTACTTTTTGCCCCAATGGAAATGTGAATACACAAAATGTAAGGTATTGGGGTGACACAAATCCTCACACCTTTAGTGAACAGCATACCCAATTTCCAGAAAAAGTCAATGTTTGGGCAGGTATTTTGGGAAACCACATAGTTGGTCCTGTTTTTCTAAATTCAAATTTAAGCGGTGAAGTTTATCTGGAGATGTTACAAAATGCAATTGAGCCGTTAGTTCTTGAAAATCTGGAAGATAATCCAGATGAATTCAGATGAATTATTATGGTGCAGTAAGACGATACCTGGATGAAGAATATCGAGGTAGATGGATCGGCCGGCGAGGTCCTATAGAATGGCCACCTCGGTCACCAGACACCATTAGATTTTTTCCTATGGGGTACTTGAAATCAAAGGTTTATACTACGGCACCAGATAGCATTGGCGTTTTGAAAGAAAGAATTATTGACGAATGCAATGCAATTTCAGCTGACACATTCGAGCGAGTACGACAAGAGTTTACTAATAGGATGTATTACTGTCAGGAAGTAGACGAAGCACATTTCGAACACTTGCTATCAGAATCTGTTGTTGATATTTGGTTGATTAAATTTAAGAAAATAATTCCAATAATTTTGGTATTTATTTAATTTATCCGTCAAAATTAGTTTAAGCCCAAACAAAATTAATATGGCTATGTAGCCAATGTCAATGCCTTTCAAACGAGATATCACTTGCCATAAGGTCCTATTTGAAATTATTGTCCAGAGTGGCACTGTGACGTCATCTATTACTATTACGTAATCTGTTACCATTCGTAGAGAAGTTTACAACACTTTATTTCCACCCTCCAAATTTTATTAATATAAGTGTAGCCGTTCAAAAGATACGAGGGAAGGAGGGAACTTTTGAATAGCACTGTATGTATTAGCTACATAGTTTCAAAAAATCAGATGAATATATTGGTGGAAGCTAATAGTCTAAGAGCTGGCTACATAAAAAACAATGTATAAGGTACATGATATTTGACTAGCTGGATAAGTTCGATTGAAGTTCTCAAACACTAAGCACCCAGTCTGTCTGCGTGGTTAGGAAGATTAAGTACGTAATAGCCGATCAAAATCGATAATTTTTGAAAGAAAAAAAATGATAAGACTCACGGATAAAAGTTTTGTCAATATGTAGGATTTGTTGTTAGGAAATGTGCAAATTATTGGCAGACATTTTCATGGAAGCAAAATGGTCGGCAGACGGCAACAAAGTGGTGTTTTTTTTGTGAAAAA
>CAJUYH010000259.1:0-25125 GCA_910591685.1 Galerucella tenella | reverse complement strand
ACAAGTACTATTCTTCTCTCCACCCTTGTATAATAGGGTAAGCATAAATTCTGCTATTGGTGGGAATTGACGCTTTATCAGGTCTCCTAACACCTTGCATGCTTATTTTTTCAAAAAAATATAAATTTTACTTTTAAAACGACTTTAAAAATCATAAAATTTGAAAGTCCGCCAAAATGCGCTTCACGTCATAAAGATGGCTGCCCCATGGTGTGACGTCATTTGCTTACGTTCTTATTCGTGTATCACGCTCTGAGTTCTTGTGACCTAATTTGTTGATTAAAATACAATATAAACATACAACTACACATAACCTAATGCAATACCGGCCATATTGACATAAGTAAACACAAGAGATATGACATCACACGTATCATCGGTAACGTTCGGAAATCTTCGGGTTGTTGTCGGAAAGTGCATTGGAATTTGAATTTTATTTTAAAATTTTGGAGTAATTTCCAATGGAAACTGGTTTATTTCCTATTATTAGTAATTTTTGATATCATATTTACCATTATAAATTAATATCCAAGCAAAATATGAAATATGCGTGTACTCTATTATAGTTAGTTGAGGAAGAGTCCAATATTATCAGATGTAACAGTTATGCAGTGCAGTTAATTAAATTGGACAAAATGACACATTTATAATGTGTTCGCAAATCCAAATTAGGTTTATCAACAAGTAAGTAATAATAGTTTTTCGTCAAAGAGTAATAAAAAAACGAAGAAATTAATCAGTTTATTAAAAATATTTCCGAAGTATTGGGAGGCAGCGATACTGTTATGATTATTAAGATTTTCTTGATTATAATTTGATGATAATAATCGGTAGGTTCCAGTTCCAAGAACGCTGGTACTGGAAGTAATATAACGATTTACTTTTAAAATAAAAAACAACCACTTCGTATACGAACCACTTATGTACATTTTGCTTTAAAACGAGGTCAAAGTTAATAAGAAGGTATACAGGGAAACCAATTTATTGAAACAAATCGCTCTCTATCTATCAGGTTAAGGTGCCGTTATAAAAAATTGCCAAATCGACCCACAAAAATGTCTTGAAAATGAAAAACAAAAGCAATTATTTTTTTCTCCTCTTCCTGGTCTTTATTACACTCAGAGAATCAGTTTATTCATAATTAAAAGCAAATAATAAAAAATACTTTCTAAACTCGAACACTAGGATGATTGTAACTAGGATACTTTTATGGATCACAAGCCGATGCCACTATCATAGTATATACTATGCCACTATATATGTTACGGTGAATGAACACTCTTGAGAAATGTAGGTACTTTTACCGTGAAATGTGTTTCATTTCCCAAAAAGCTAGATATATGTGAACTGAATATTATAATGTATATGTACATTTCCCGGCAATTGTGTACTCTTGCCTTCACGTTTTGGTAAATATTTTAAGAAAAGTTGGAATACAAATAAATTAAAAATGTTGTTGCAGTAAAAATAAATTTATAGTATATATATTTCTTCCTCTTATTGTTTTTTAAGTTTGATTTCGAACAAGAAATGTGGATCGCACTGCTTTATTAATGAATGCATTGTAATGCACACTAGGTTATTCAAGAAGGAGAAGGGAATATAATAATTGGATTAACCGTTCCCCTTCTTGAATCACTTGATATGCGTGTTACAAAGTATTGGATATTTTCCAAAAAATGGGAAGGGAGAATGCATTCAATGCAACGCGCATATCAAGTTATCAAGAAGGCTAAGGGTTATTCTAATGATTATATTCCCTTACCCTGCTTAAATAACTCAATGGCCATTACAAAGTCTTGGATATATTAAAGGGAAGTGTGAATCCAATGACTATATTCCCTTCCCCTTCTTGAATATATTAATGTTCATTACAAAGTATTGAATATCTTTTAAGGGGAAGGGAGAATGTAATAATTATATTTCCTTTCCCTTATTCTCACATTTACTAAAACGACATGGTCATTGTAAATTCAATGTACATTTCCCTGCTTTGAAATTGTGAAAAATGTTAGTTGAATGCACATTACCCAAACGAATGTGCACACTTACCGGAAAATGTGTATATTTGCCGCAATATCTACTTTCACCGTAACATATACACAGTCAAATCTGGATAAGGGGCCGCAATCGCTTTTTCTCTTATAGAGGTTTCTCACTAATCCGAGTTTCTACCTTACAAACTTACACACTTATAGAGATTCTTCGCAACTGATTTTTACTACTTGACAAACAAGTCGGTACGCACATTTGGCAAAAGTTAAACGCGTTCAACTGTCGCTTATAGAGGTATAGGTAAGTATCAATCTCTCTTATAGAGGTTCACGCGTGACAAATGATTGTCACTTATACAGGTTTTATATTTCTCACTCATAATGGTTTTAGGAGGGCAACCTGTTGGAACCTGGCTCATCAATGAAGTTTTCTCGCTTGTCCAGTTCTCACTCACTTAGGTTTGACTGTAGTTGCATTGAGATTTATTAAATTCAGTTTATCTAGTGAAGCTGCTCCTTAAAAAGAAGAATATTCCAGTAGTTAGTGCTTTGAATCAATTGTACTAGGTACCGTTACTTTATATGGCATTTATTAATTCGTTTGGGTTGTGCTCAACGAAATCTTTGTACCATTTATCATATTTTTTACATTCCAGAAACTTCTGCCCAATTTCACCAACCATTTCCTAAAGTTAGGTATTACCTAAATCAGATTTTGGAATTGCTAAGTGAAATTTTCGTTTTACCACGCGCTAAGAATTACTTGAGAGTGACAATATTGGGTATTTTCTATCATGTTTAGGCGTTTCTTTTCGCATGGTGAAACGTATATTCTATTTTGTCATTCCAAAATATGATTTAGGTATTACCTAACTTTAGGAAATGGTTGGTGAAATCGGACATTCGAGTCTTCTGTATAGGTCACTAGTCTGATTATAGGATTTTGAGTAGTTGTAGTGATATTTTCTACAAAGTGCTTTCGTCTGAGTTCTTGTAAGTTCTCCCAGGAGCAGATTATGTGGGTAGGTGTTTCATCCCTTAGTTCAAATTTTTTTGAACGTAGGTTCGCTGACTCTTCCCGTTTAGTGTATATGTTTCCTCAGGGTTCAGTGTCGAATGACCATGTTAGTAAGTGTCTTCAAATATCTCTAGCCCACGATACACTTACGCACGGTATGCTGATTTCTACTTCAAATTGCGTACGAACAGCGCAGCTACGTCACGCGGGAACCAGAAATTTACACCCACCTCTCACCAGTCTTTCGATTCATTGTATTTTCATGCAATACGAGGTGAAATGGCGTGCTGCATTCAAATTGCTTTCAAGGAATTATCCAGGAAGATGGCTGAATGTAGCTTTGATAAAGTATAGCTATACAATCTGCCAAAAAGATGCATCCAGGATTCATTAAGAACCAAGTTTAACTTTGCAGGAGCCCAAGCTCGTCAAAAGTGGTACTGGAAGTATGCTGGCTTACAAGAGGATTTTTTGCTACATAGAGTATCGCAAAGTGATTAATGATATTCCAAATTTAAAATGCTGTGCCTTGACTACTAGTGCTATTGGCCCTCTACCAACTACTGCTGCTGCCTTTCTGCCTCTAATATATTGTTAAGTTTTTTTCTGGTGTTTATTAAATAATTGAAAATGGCTACTTTGTAGCCTAATTTCCGTTAATCAGAGGTACTACTATGAACATATTTATCTAAAGACTACTTGAAAGTCTGTGGGAATGGAGTAAAAATCAATTATTTTGAATTATAAGAAATCAAATAGTTTTAAACTGGTCTTGGACATGGAAGTTTCGTTGAGATAAAATCAAACACGTCAATTAAAACCGTGTGATATTACCTTAATGAAGATTCCGTTAAAAGTTTTCTGTGAGACATATTTATGCTTGAATCGAAAGCGACTCATGTCATTCAAAATTAACAAACTAATTCACCTTATTTATATTTTTACCGTGGACCACCCAGGTATTGTCATTGGCATATATTGTGCTGTTAAATTGGCGTGGGTGTTCTAAAATACTGTTACTAATTGGTTTTTAAGATATTAAAAAATTGTTTACGTATTCCACTAAAATGATTATTTGTTTTTAGAACGAACGTAACAATAATTATTAATAGTGGGAAAGTATATAGGTACAGGGTGTCCCGTAAATAGTACTGTAAATTAGAGGAAGGAATCTCAAAAATACCCGCATGCAACTTTTCTTTACCCGTCTTAGTTTGTGAGATACAGGATGTTTAAAGATGTAGAAGAAATAGACATTTTATTTCATATTTTCTCGGGGGATGGAAGTGAAAATTTTCAATTTTTTGTAGATTATTGTCTGTTCAAAACACATCAACAGCATTAATTATGTCAAATTGTAATACGCCAGTGGCGTGTTACGAGGATTTCGTAAACTTTTATTGCACCATATTTTTGAAACACCCTGTATTGAGAGCTGGATACTTTTATCTGCAATTCTTTACTGAATTTTCTACATGAAAGGTACTTTCTGTTAAACTCGATAGAACACACCATTTTCAATATTTTTAACTTTTTATTGCAGTAAGACACTTTTTTATGTTGTAATGTTTTTAAACAATAAATTCGTAGTAATCGTAAATATTTTCTCAACACTTTCCCTTAAATAATTATGAACTACAAACCCATGAGAAACGTTTGTGTTCAAATTATTTGTAAGTGATCTTCAAGTAGGTACTACACATTTTTTGGAGAAAAAAAAAACAACTTACAAAAGTGTCGTACTTTGATAAAAAGTGAAAAATCTTGAAAATGGAGTGTTCTATTGACTTTAACAAAGAGTACCTTTTATGTAGGGAATTTAATGAAAAATTGCATACAAAAGTCTTATGGTCTAAATACAAGGTGTTTCAAAAATATGGTACAATAAAAGTTTACGAAATCCTCGTACACGCCACTAGCTTATTGAAATTTGAAATTATTAATAGGTACTGTTGATGTGTTTTAAAGTGACAATAACCTACAAAAAATTTGGAATTTGTACTTTTATTCCCCGAGAAGATATGAAATAAAAGGTGTATTTCTTCTACACCTTTGAACAGCCTGTATCTCACAAGCTAAAAAGCAGCGAGAGAGGTTGTACTTGGGTATTTTGAATATTTCTTGCCTCCAATTTACGATACATATTCACGGGACATCCTGTATAAATATAGGTATACGTTAATGTCTATATTGCTAACCATATTTTTCAATGTCTGTTAGTAATTTTTGCCCATTATTTTTAGTTTGTTAGTTGACCTCTAACCATGTTGTTTCGGTCGTTTCCTCGTCATTTCTCCTGCTACTATATTCCACGTTTGTTTCAGTCCTCCTTTTTTCCTAGCTCTTTGTGCCTTGTATTCCGTCTCTTGCTTGATATGCACCTTATTTTTCATTCTTTTGAGATACCTCCACCTGCTAAGTCGTCGATTCTCAATGAATTCCAGCATTGGCTCTATTTCTGACTCATCTAACATTGCTACTACCCGAATCTAGCTCTTTTTCTGGTGTGTCAGCAATCGTGATTCAAATCCAAATATCAGGATTTATATATCTGAACATGGTTTTATGAACATTTCGTGTTGTTTTCCCTGATATTCCTTTTCTGTTTATAAATGACTTGTTCATTGCAGTCTGCAGAGTACAGTTTCGAATTATTAATTTGAATTTCCATTCCTAAGAATTTGAAGATTACCACCTGCTCAATATTTGATCCATCTATTGCAATATTTATTTTTCTACATCCTCTACATATCTGCATAACTTATATTTCAGTTTTATTTATTTTCATCATATTATCTCTGGAATGTTTTATCACATGTTCTGTTTTAGGTCATTTTCTTATAATGATCAAATTATTTTCAGACGCCATATTTTTCAAGATGTCCCATAACACTTACCGCGGTACCTTATTAAATGCCTTTGCAAAATCAATGAAACTAGCATAAGCTTCTCCACAGTGTTGTAATTTTTTTGCCAAAAATTTATTTGTAAAAAATTGATCCAGTGTGCTTCTTAGTTTTCCAAAACCAATTTGTGATTCTTCTAGTGTACTTCCTATGTGGAGTCTCAGTTTCTTGTCTATTACTCTTTTGTATATCCTCATAGCCGTGCTGAGTAGACTTATTCCCCTGTAATCGTTGAAATTGTGCTTGTCCCCTGTTTTATTCCCAATTTCCAATCATCTGGTATTTGTTCATCATCCCTTGCCCTATCCATTACTTAAAGTAGATAACCCACTCATTTTGACTTAAATTTGCAACTAATGTTCAACCTTCTGTATCTCTATACCTTCACATTTTTTTTATCTATTAGGTAATCGTTTGGTGCTTTTTTGGAACTTTAGTTCTTTACGTCAGGTCATGTTTGAGCGACCAGGGGTCGCGACGCAAAAGGTCTGACCGTTACGTTACGTTATGTTACGTTGCTTCGTTTTGTGCCTTGCTTGCGTGCGTGTGCTCTCTCTTTCGTTTACGAAGCAGCGATTCAAATGGTTCGGCCGGGAATCGAACCCTGGTCGCCCGCGTGGTAGGCGAGCATTCTACCACTGAACCACCGATGCTATATTAAAATTATATGCAAAGCTGGTATTTGCAGTGCTGGTGATCTACTTGAATTTGTTCGGATACATTTTTACTATTATTTCCATAATTTTCTTTGCGCGATTGATCTTTTTTGTTTATTTACAGCATCGGTTGTCAGGACGGTAAGTTGTGTTTACTGGTTTCTAAGTTTAACACGTCGGTAAGTGTTTTACTTACCGTTCAGACGTCGAAAAGTAATAAATAGCATACAAACAATTTCGCCAAAATGCAAAATATATTTTAAACTGATCGAGAAGTATAAATGTCACTTTTGACATTTCGTTCATTTCGAAAAAATTTAAATCATTTTATTCGGAATTTATTTCAATACGATCGCGCAAAAAATGGTGTAAGCATCTCGAACGTTAAGGGTAATTACAAAGTTTGCATGTAGATTCCTCTCGTAAAATTGGACAAAATGATATGAGGATTAAGGGTTCTAGCACATTTACTTTTCGAAATACAGGGTGTTGAAATTTTGAAAACTTGAATGTTTTAATTCGATAACTTTAAAATGGATGTATAAATTGATTTGACATTTAGCAGGTTGTTTTCAAATGTCAAAGGGTACATTTTGATAGAAATAGTAGTTTGTGCAACCAGTGTGGATATGATGGCCATATCGTACGAGGACGAAGTTCAAGTTCGATATGGACAATCCACACGAGTCGAACAGCATATTTTTTCAACCACCCACTTCCTATAAACTGTAATATAACTTCAAATTAAAAATTTAACAATTCAATGTTATGTTCCCACTAATTTTTTTGTGGTAAACGTACAGTTCTTGAATGTCCAATTTGTATAATGCTACGGTTTCCCTTTTTAAATGTACGATGCTGTTATAAGTAGATGTTGTCAGTCGGACTCCCTCATGAAGGATACCGTACCATTATCTATAATAATGAATATTCTGCTAAATATTTCAAACGTCCACCTGTTGTCGTTATTAATATGAAGCAGAATAATTATTCGAAAATAAAATTAACAATAAAAAAAACTTCTTCACGGGGAATCGAACCCGGGTCTACCGCGTGAGAGTCTGGTTTGCTCACTACTCAACCACCGAGGAATATGCAAATTGTTTATCTATAAAGTCAGATGTAATTACATAATTTTTGCTTTAAAGGAACTAAAGCTCCTACCGTGTGTCCCGCGACACGTTCTACCTTTTTTCTTTAAAATTTGTCTCCAGTGTTTCTTCTTTCCACAAGGCTATCAATGTTGTGTAAACTTGTTTTTGATTCATTTCGCAGTCACTCTACATTTTTTCTTGGAATTTTTTCCATGTTTCTGTTTTAACCTGCAATTCTAATTATTTCGCTGTTTTTCCTTCCCTTTTGTATTATTCATAACTTTTTTCCACAATTTTAAAAATGTTTTAAGTAGACAGATTATATGAACACGCGAAAGAAACCAAAAATCAGCAAAACAAAAGTAAATTTCAGTTATAGCTTCAGTCTAATTTTCTTTAATTTTAACTATGCTTGCAATATTAAGGTACAAAACGGGTGTGAATACCGTTGTGATATAAATCTACGCGCCGCCAATGATCTAGACGGTCAAATGTCCAATTAGTAAATCAGACGACCCTTGGTTACCTTCTACCGGCTTCTGATGCCGCTGCAGTGATATAGCGGTAACTTACGGCTATCGGCCACCGAAAGCCCAATGTTACTTGCGAGATCGAGACTGAAGGCATTGAAAAACAAAAAAATAAATCGTTATCGAAGTGTTTCTCGTTGTATTATTATTTCGAATTTAGAATCGTATTTTATTACGCCTAGAACTAAACAATTATTATATAACATTGATTTAGTGCACAATTTATACAGGGTGTAGTGAAAAATTTGAAAATAACACATTTCACGACCATTGGTTCAACGTGGTTGATTACAGCATTAAAAAAAATAAACATGAATTTTCATATAGGTCCTACCGGATGTATCACGTAACGTATTTGATTTCATACCGTCTGCGTCTAATAGATTTAGTTTATTTCATACTGTACAAAACTGAATTTTTCATAACGTCTCATTATTTTAATATTTGACATTATAAGGCGCATTTTTGTATGAAAATCACATTACCACTTCTACATAGCATTGATGTAAATATGCATGTCAATATAACAATCCGTTTCTTCCGTTCCGTTTCTTGGTTATACTTACAATCTCTGGTACTGTAATAGATCCTGTACTATAAGTTGTTAATTAAATGACAATTTTCAGTTTCATAATGATACTCATTATAACACTGGCTTTCATTATTAAACCTAAAAATTGACCAATAAAAATCTAGATTTCCAAATTTCCATGTAGGCAGACCCAATATTTTAAGTAGAATGTTTGACAATTTCCAAGAGATTCGTGTGTTTTATGACAGTTTAAATCTTTTGCGTCAGCTTTTAAAAGAAATGTCGAGCAGCAGACCAAAAATACTTTATGTCCAAGATGCTATTCAAAAGTCCCCTTCCCCCCTCGTATCTTTTGAACGGCTACAATAACATTAATAAAATTTGAAGGGTGGAAATAAAGTGTTGTAAACTTCTCTACGAATGGTAACAGGTGACGTATTAGTGATAGATGACGTCACAGTGCCATTATGGCCAATAATTTTGAATAGGACCTTATGGCAAGTGATATCTCGTTTGAAAGGCATTGACATTGGCTACATATCCATATTAATTTTGTTTGGGTTCAAACTAATTTTGACGGATAAATTAAATAAATTCCAAAATTATTATTTCACATTTAAATATTGAAGATTTTTCAGACCGCCTCCGGTTAGTTGTCCAAAAAATTGACGTTTTCAATTTAATAGTATTTGTTGCTTTGCAAAGTTTTTCTAAATAGCTTGAATATTTAATTTTATTATTGTTTAACGAGACGTTTAAGAGTGTACATAGGCAAAATGGTACGTACTCAAGCCGATAAAGTAGCAGCTATCTTAATAATTGGTGAATCTAGAAATAATCTCCATGGAGCGGAACGTTTATTTAATGAGAGATACCCACATCGCCCTATCTCGAGAACCCATTTGAGGGAGCTTCTTCACAAGTTTGAAGCAACAGGTAGTGTTCAAGATGCCAAACGATCTGGTCGACCAACATTTAGTGATGATAAAAAAATTGATATAGTTGCTGAAATGGTAGTAAACCCTACTTCCTCTTCAAATAAAGTTGCGTATTTCTGTGAAGTAAGTAAAAGTACAGTACAGAGAGTGTTGGCTAAAAATAAATTTCATCCATACAAGTTAAAAATGGTGCACCACCTCTCGGATGACGACCCCGACAGAAGACTCGAATTCTGTGAATGTATGACAATAAAATTAGTCAAAACCCACATTACACAAAAACAATTTGTTTTAGTGATGAAAGTACTTTTTGCCTCAATGGAGATGTGAATATACAAAATGTAAGGTATTGGAGTAACACAACTCACAGCTTTCCAGAAAAAGTCAATGTTTGGGCAGGTATTTTGGGAAACCACATAGTTGGTCCTGTCTTCCTAAATTAAAATATAAGCAGTGAAGTGTATCTGGAGATGTTACAAAATGTAATTGAGCCGTTAATTCTTGAAATTTTGGGAGATAATCCAGTTGAATTCGGCCATCTGGAAATAACATTTCAACAAGATTTTCTATGGAAATCCAAGGTTTATACTATGGCACCAGATAGCATTGGCGTTTTGAAAGAAAGAATTATTGAAGAATGCAATGCAATTTCAGCTAACACATTCGAACGAGTACGACAAGAGTTTACTAATAGAATGTTTTAATGTCAGGAAGTAGACGGAGCACATTTCGAACACTTGCTATAAGAATCCATTGTTGATATTTGATTAATTAAATTTAAAAATTTTGGTATTTATTTAATTTATCCGTTGAAATTAGTTTGAACCCAAACAAAATTAATATGGCTATGTAGCCAATGTCAATGCCTTTCAAACGAGATATCACTTGCCATAAGGTTCTATTTAAAATTATTGGCCAGAGTGGCACTGTTACGTCATCTATTACTATTACGTCACCTGTTACCATTCGTAGAGAAGTTTACAACATTTTATTTTCATCCTTCAAATTTTATTAATGTAAGTGTAGCCGTTCAAAAGATACGAGGTGGGGAGGGGACTTTTGAATAGCACTGTATATTTAAACTTATTAATTTTTGTTCACAATAATTTATTACTAATTTTGTATAACAGTAACATACCTATATACACTTTATGCTATTAGTTCAACAATGTGGTCCCGTAGCACAGTGAGGAAAGGCGCCGCATGAAATTGTTTTTGATCTGTACATGTCGGGTTCGAGTCCCGGGTAGTACATTTAATTCATATCATTTAAAATCAAATTTCTTCGTAGAAAAAATAGTGTGTGCAGCTCCTAGGCTTGTGTATTAATAACCATCGTTGCATAATATACTACTTCAGTAAAATATATTATGCACATAAAGAGAACTATAGATATTGCCCTTGTGGGCGACGACCCAGCACTATAATAGAACGCGTTTGCTGCGATAATTACAGTCAAGCATTGTCGAACGTGGTTAGTACTTGGATGGGTCACCAAACCAGGGAAAACCGTCGTATGGGCCCGTACAGCCGGCAGCGGAGTAGCATATCACAGCTTGCAGACATTAGGTTCCTTCTAACTAGCAATTCTGTTATCGTACGTAACCATGAACTACGTACGTAACCGTGAACTATTTAATGCGCATGCGTGAGAGAAATTAGTAAAATTAATGGTAATCTCTTACCAAACGGTTGGAATGTATTTTGAACTAGTATTTGCACCGATTCTGACGTACACCTATATCAAAATAATAGAAGTCTTTGTAAGCTCTATTTTGACCATTTTTCAATTCCTAGGTAGAAGCAAATTAGCAGAATATAAAGTGGTTTCGGACTCCATCATTCCCTTTTTCATTTTATCAACGACTACACAAATAGACAGTCAGTAAAAAGCGGTGCACACTAGTTTCAAAACAGTTCAAAAACTAAAAACTCACTTTCATATCCTTGACACTTCCCATAAAAAGCAAATTTGACAGCTTGAGATAAAAATGTTGCCACTGCGCATGTTTCTTAATTTCAGAGCTGTCGATATTCGCTATCAAGAGAGAATCGTTTGAACGGTAATTTTACTGGTCCACAAACGGGATGGAACAGAGAGAACTGATAGTATTCAAGAGTTCTGAACCAGTAATTTCAGGTGGTTGGAACGATTTTTTTCAACTGCGCATGTGTATTATAAATATTACTGTGAATTACTGTTGGTTGGAACGAACCTATTATATGAATGAACAAAGTGGTCTTTCGTAGGCGTATAGGAAACATGAAACCGAGGTCCCGAGTCCATGGATGCTGGGCTCGTTGAGGAACGCTACAACTGGTTGGAGCACTAGTGGGTTCGTCAAAATAAAAAAGCCCTTGTTGAGTGGCCAACTCTCAAAGAAATTCAGTTTCCTAACAAATGGGTGAGCTTATCAAAGGCTTGGATGGACGAAGATAATCTTAAAAATTTGCAAATAGAGCTAAAAAAGCGGTGGATAACTATTAAACGAAGTATCTACGATAAAAATTGCACTTTTGCATCCTATAGAAACAATTTTACACTCAGTTATTTCTCACACATTTTTCTTGAACGGCTTGACTTCATATTCCGGGGACTGGAAACTTTGACCATGCAATTCATTCTCAATTTTTTAAAGAGTGAAAATGTCATTAGGACTTGGATCGGGACTGTATGGTATGGTACCACAATACGATGTTTTCTCGCTTTAAAAACTCGATTGCTTTTCGAGCTGTGTGGGAACTTGCAATATCTTGATAGAGGATCATTAGTCTAAACAAATGTACTTTTGTTTGAATTTGCTATTCCGCTCTGTTTTCGAGAAATATATTTCCATTTTTTTACCCTTTCCGTTTTGTTTTACGAATAAAAATACGAATACGAATACGAATATTTTGAATTTTGAAACATGTATGGGTACTACATGATCATATCTTGGAGGATATAACTCCAATTGTTTCTGTAAGGATTGTCTAGCTCTAAAAAATTTGGGATCATTTTGGATTTCACTACACGCACCCTGTATACTCTCCTACTGTTGAATACGCTTTTATATTGAAACAGTATAAACTAATGATTTCAAACAGCCCGAAAGCCAGAATTACATACCACTGCAATGTACTTAGTTTGAAGTTTATAGATAGCGGCTTTTTCCGAAATCTGTTAAAAAAACTGACTTAACAACGTCATCTTTGAAGGGTGCTATAACCTAGTGGTTCAATTCAGGTGTATGTAAAAACCCCATTGTGGGCCTGGTAAAATATGCAACAATAGTGAAGTGAAGCGCTAGGCTAAGAAGTCCACCACTACCAACTAAGAAATTTTTCTTGGTCAATTCTGTGAGAACTAGCATCTAACCTCATCAATCTTTCTTTGTTCGAAAAAAAAACATACGTATGTCTGTACAATTATACATAATATTTTGTTGATTCCAATGGTCCAACCACAGATAATTCATTATCAGCTACAGTAGCAAAGGTTAGTAATTGTAGAATTAATGAGGTTATATTTGAACTCAGTATGTTTATGATTACTATTGATAGTCGATCAAAAGTTCATTTGAAATAATAAAATACACAATCAAATTCCAGTCTTTTATCACCTGACATATGGGTATCAGGACATAAAAGTCATCATTTTAAATCCCGGACTAGATGATTTTGTATTTTTGCAAATTTGAATTTTGTTCCAGGTACATCATCTTCGGTTAATTCCATTTTAATTCAGTACGTTAGACGTGGTTTTAAATACAGAATTCAAAACATATGTGCCTCCCACTGGTGCTGCCCCTAGTGGATCTTTTTTTAAATCTTTCCATAAAAAAGTTGAAAAATACTTATAGAGTTTGTTCAGCCATCCTTTGCCGTTACGTCATAATGGGTGACGGATTCAGCTGTTTTACGTATGTCTTATATTACTTGAATGTTATTTTACACTCAACCTCAAAATTAGAATCAATGACATATGTTAAGAATTGTTTTCAAAATATGACAACTGAACTGTCCAAAGTAACAGATAAAATTTAATATGTTAATAAGAAATACGTTAATGACGTCATAATTCCGACTCATCAATTTCATGAATTAAAGAGCAAGCTGGACAATGTATGACGTAACGGCAAAGGATGGCTGAAACTCTATCAGGTCTAGTGGAATGGGAAATGGTTAGCTATTTTCACTAGAAAGTCAGAGGCCCAATTTTCAAAATATATCTAATTAATTTGAATTTTCTCTGAATAATAGTATAACGAAATAAGTTAGGCACATTTTTATTGATTAGAGAGTTATTGGAAACACGAATTTACTGCCTTGCATTAATTGTGATGACCTTAAATGAATAGTGCTCGACCTTAGAACAGACTTAAAATTTGGAGTTATTGAAACATGAAACTTTATAATGACATTATATTAAGGCAGGTGTCACAGATGACACAGATCACCTACACATTGTGACATATAAATATGAAACATGAAATGAAGTCGGGATGGTGCACTGCAGTAATCGCGCACAAATAAGGACAAGCACTAACTTTAATAATGTTTCCCTCATTTAAAACATCAAATACGCATGCGTATATGTCACTATAAGGACAGCACTATTACTGCTTGACCTTATAAAAGTTCCAACAACTCTCCATTATCTCGGTGTCAAGTTTTTAATAATGTAACAATTTTTATCTATTCTGAATGTAAAATTAAGGTCAGGTCGATAAAGAAAAATATTTCTATTTGACAATCTTTTCTTCCATTTAAAGTCATATAATGGTAGCTGGAATTCCGTTTTATATATTTTTGGGTGAGTATTATTTGTAGATACATTATATATTCAATGAATTTGGTTCTTATATACGGTGAGTTTTTAGTATGGAACTGAAACAGCTTGTACGATCTTTCTAAACTTTGGTTTGTGAGAACTTTACAGCACAGAAGATTTTAGGTACTCAAAAAATAAAACAGTTTGCAACGGTATGGTAGTAGTTACATTGTTATTGGACCTTCTGTTTTCCTGAAAATATATTAAGCTTCGTCAATGTATCGACAAGTATATGTTTTTGTAAATTCCCAAAAAATACTGAAAATTTTTCATCGCAAAATATACTTACACAAAAAAGTTTAATCTGTACGTTTTAACAGTTCAAGTTGTTAAATTGATAAATAATGAATTGGGATTTTTTTCATTTTACCCTATCAACCTCTAGGGTTATGAGCGGAGGTAGAGTTTGACTACGTGGAAAAACATACAATAAGTTCTCATATTCCAAAATAGAGATTTGAGTCTTTCAGAAATTTGAGCACTTTTTCACAGTTTTCACTTAATGCGCGTTTCGTATTGTTGTTAACTGTTCTTCTAACACTTATTTGCACAATCCAACAGTATTTGTTCCATGGTAAGAGGCACATCACATGTTAAACACTGCTTTGGTGATTATTGATTGAATAAATGATGGTGTGTGATGGCTGAATGTCTTATTCTCAACCTGGTCTTCTCTGTTCTGTGGAAATGTCAGTCTGGATTTTACTGATGGCTTGATTTCTTCAAGTAGCGAATTGGTTTGAATTAAGATTTGTTTTTGAAAAATTTACTGATTTTTTTTTCTACAAAATAATAGATATTTACGTAATTAGTTATGAAAAGAGCGATATTGTTCAACAAGCGTATTATTTGCCAAAACGAGCGCTAGCGAGTTCTGCAAATTACGCGTGTTGAACAATGTCGCTCTCTTCATAACGTGTTTACGTACAACGTTTTATCTAATTCCGCGCTTTCATAATATTAAATAAAATCTTCAATTACAATGATAATATTGAAGTGGAATCAAATGGTGTTAGAAGTATGATGTATTCACCCAGAAAATTGACTTACTTTAAATAACTGTGTCCTGAATAATGTTTTCAATGTTTATAAATCTCAAAATACTATTGAATTAAAATAATGGGTTAATTGTACAGTTTAAATAATGAAATAATTGTCAGTTTTGACAGTACCTACCTAATTAATAAATTATTCTTTGAAACTCATGTGGTATCTCTATGTTGAAACAAAAACAGTTACGTAAAGTTTTTACATAACTACTTTTCATAACTGATATATGAAGGTTATGAAAAATGTGACGTTACCTAACGTCAAGGAGTGACGTAAAGTGTCACATTTGATAGCGGAACTAGATAAATTCAATTTATGATTTATAATGTACATTTTACTGTACAATGAGGGATTTATAAACTTGAAATACATGTGATTTGGAATCCAAATAACAACCTTCATGTCCGTAATAGAGTAAGATCCTAGAGCGATAAGACATGACTTACTCTCAAATAGATGAAATGTTAGGTTCTCAGTAGCATTTCGTGTGCTTTGAATACCTGTGTGTTTATGGAGCTATCCTAAGGGCACCTGGGCAGGTATCAGGTGAGAAAGATAACTAAAAATAAGAGTCACTTTACTTAAATTTGTATGTCTGATTTTTATATATGTTTTGTAGAATAATATTCTAGAGTAGTCTCATAAGTATCAGACACTATCCATGGACCAAAACTTTTGTCAGTGTCATTGAATAAGGTGCGAGGCTTATCAATGTCTTCACCACCATGGCGTATATACAGTTTTTTTCACTAATAGCCAAATTTTAGACAAAAATTGGAAATAATTCACAAGCACACCACGAGAAGCGTTTACCCTGTCGTCCGATTGACAAGTACACTGCCAGCTTTCGATATATTATGAACGTACTTGTTATGTCATCAGTCATTTTTGATTGAGCGCGAATTTTAAGCAAATGGCATTTTTATTGAAATAATTTTATCTTGCTAGGTAATTTCTAGCAGCAAATATGTTACAGACAACCTCTTGGGTATACAAAATTATGTTTTTGTTTAATTACCCTCCCTGAATTCTCAAAATATTCGAATTTGTCCTTTATTGACCTAGGTTAATGATGAAAAAAATATTAACCACCAATAGAGAAATCCAACTTCGCAGTTAGCTAGAAGAAGAAGTAATATATAGTCAACTTCACAGCTAATAGTGGAAAAACAAGTATAAACAGGTTTAATTCTGTAAACGGTGCATACGGCCACCGTCCATATGGACGGTGATACGGCTATAAATTCTCAAGGCCAGATGCAAAGTCAACAAAATATTGTGAAACGTGCTTTTCCTTATTTTATCTGGAATTTTTTTGTTACAGGTCTGGTACATAGTTGGTATTTACCTGGAATATTAATCGGTACCAACAACTGTGACAAATTAGAGGTAAATATATTTTCACATAGGTTCTAATTAGTTGAATGATTGATTTACCTCCACCGGTCTAATTAGTTGAAAAAATCATGTAAATGAGTGAAATTTGGACATGCTTCTACTAGCTTAGACCTGGATGGAGCCTTCTAATATGATTTGAATACATAAGAGATTAGCCTTACAAAGTTGTAGACCCTAGAAAATATAACTGTTAATTTTTTTTTCAACCCCGTTTTACCCACACCAGAGAAAATACCACCCACTAGCTTTGCTAGAATGTCTGTCGTTTCGTTTCCCTTGTGTCCCACGAACATGAAGGTTTAATAATTTCATCTTGCAAACCACACATTCAACACAAATATAAATAATAAATGAGTCAAGTTTTGTTATAAATTTTGAGCAACGAATATTGCCACACTCGGAAAATGTATTTACAAGGCACGCTCTAAAGTATAACTTTCCGTGAATACTTATTGTTAACTCTTTAAAACTTTTAAGGATGCTAAAATTGTATTGGACGAATGTCTGAAACCAACGATTGATTCTAAAAAGTTGTACGTTCTTATCGAAGGTCCTACGAGAAATCCATATAAATATGTACAAAAAATATGTTCAATAAGAACGAAGGCTAATAATTGCCTGAATAATGCCACAGAGACACTAAAAGGTTGTATCAATTCAACTATGCTTGAAGGAATTAACACATGGAAAAATGTAGATAACGATGTAGGTGACTACGTGTGTAAAAATGATGCAGATGTAGCTTTCAGTGAGTAATATATTAATGTGCCTACTGTTTTTATTGAATATGAGCTACCTTTAGATTTATTCGAGAAAACTGAAGTCAATTGTTGGGGCGATGGTGTTTATAATACTTTGACGTCTTGTGGAACAAAACTAAACATCACAACTCCATTGTACGATACTCAAGGAATCAAAAATCATTGCAGGTTGGTATATTTGCTATCAATTGAAATAATTCATTAATTTATAGTAGGTTAGGTTAGGTTAGGTGTGTGGAGGGTGCGTCTATAAGGCCCTCCACTGCGACTGGCAAAAATCTATTGTGGCTCACACCTATTCAGATTCCACTAATCAAATTCAGCTTCTTAACATAGCCGATTAGTTTATTTGGCGAATAATATTCCAGGTCCGAGGGCGAGATAGAGTCCCTGCCAAACATCAGGGGGTCTATTCACTAACAGTGAGAGCTCCTACGAGAGTACCGCGGCGGGGCAGGCACAAATTATATGCTCTGCTGTTTCGAGCGGTATAATTTGGGCGCTAAAGGATTAATGCACGTTTTACAACATGTAAACTAGGCGCCAAGACCGAAGGGTAATTTTAATCCATTGTGTATTTTGGGCGCTAACCGACTGAAGTACCCAGGCCCAAACCCGGTTATTCAAACTGAAAAAAAAAGCAAGAAGACCCAGGCCCAAACCCGATTGATCAAAGTGTAACTATGTATAAAAATATCAGAAAATAAAAAATAGAAAACTAAAAAAACAAGAAAACCCAGGCCAAAACCCGGTTGATCAAAGTGTAACTGTGTATAAAAATATCAGAAAATAAGAAATAGAAAACTTAGGCTATGGTCCGAAAGTAACTAACCGTAACCACGGTTGACCGCTTCGGTTAACAGATAAAACTGAAAAATCTATTCGTATTCGGGACACAAAACCGGTAAAAGTACGAAACGGAAATATAACCTTAAATACATTCCCCAGAACGACACCAAGACACACTCCTTCTTCTTCTTATTCTTTTTTGTTTTTAATAGCTTAACTCTATCGAGTTATCTACCCAGTACTATTTATTACTTCTAAATAACTGGAAAGAAGCTGCACTTTCGTGCATCTGCCTCTGAGACACCACTTCTTCCTGTATCTAAAATAAAATTATAATAGTTCTGTTACAGTTGTTAAAAAATTTACACAAACGCGAAGCACTACGCACTGAAGGATCTCTAAGCATGTCTTCTACACTTCAAAAAAAAATTTTTTGAATATTTGAGTTGTTTCTAAACATGGACAATCAGGCTGCTTTCGTGTTTTACTTTTATTCGTATTATTATTCGTTTAGATGTTTTATTTTTCTCTTCGATATGGTGGAATAATCTGGAATAATCAGCTAACATAAATAATAAACAATAAATAATGCATGTCAATTGACAGCGATGACAGTTGAAACCAGAAGTAACCGGGCTCATAAGGCTGGTTACTATTTTGACAGTTTATTAACCATATTTCAGGAAACCGTGTTCCAGAAATAACAAGATTTTCAGCAACCACTATTTTTTGGTTACTTTCGGGACGGTAAACCGCGAACCAGTTACTTTCGGACCATGGCCTAAAAAACAAGAAAATTCAGGCCTAAACCCGGTTGATCAAAGTGTAACTAGGTAAAAAATATCAGAAAATGATAAATAGAAAACTATTGGGTTTTTCCAAATATTGGTGGTTAAATTATTAAGATAAGAGTTACCCAAGTAACACAACAAGCATCGAAGTAGATTTAAAATCGACTTTTGTGTCATTCTTGAAGCTAATAGGCAATTGAAACCGTCCACTAAAGCTTCTACATGTAGCATTCATTACGTAATCGCTGCCTAAAGGGAGCGCGCGGTTTGGCCTTAAAGTAGATTCGATAGCTTATTAGCAATTCAACCTGTAGGCCTGAATAGCCATACATTGGCACCAAAAGAGCATTTTATTAGATTAGATTGCCAACATTGGCTGTCAAAGCGATATAAAGAAGCAGTCGTTTAGTCCAGAAATGGCTTTCAATGCTTTGAATGATCATGCGCAGTTGAACATTTCTCGTGAGAATGTAATGAAGTTTTGTTTTGGATAAATATTAGATTTATATTGGAAATTTATGCCAACAGTTATGTAGGTGTTCACAAAAATAAAGATCGTCAACTGTTATGGGAGAGATCTTTCCTTCAATATAATAATATTATGACAATTATTATTGTTTTTGAAACTGGAAAATATCATTGTGAACCATTAGAAATCTTTGCAAACCTTAGGAAAATATCATTGTGAACCATTAGAAATCTCTGCAAACCTTAATTTTCTGTAAAATGTGAATGAAATAATTCCTGGAAACAGAGGGGCCAGTGATAACTGTGAGCAAAATATACTTTATAACTTTAATTATTTTATTATAAATTACGGTGTTGCCATATTCAATTTTTATCAATGAATTATATACATCCAATTGAAATTGAGGTTTTTTATAGTATTTTTAGCTGCGCTACTACTTTTATGTACACGCCTGTAATACGCACCTATTCGTCCAAATTTCCGTAGTTTTGTGATTTTCCATTTATTTTTAATCCAATCTTTTTCTCCATGATCTATCATGATTTCTGAAATATTATGAAACCTTTCAACAGGAATTGAATTTTTTGGAATTTATTTCCATTTGAGATCCAAATTAATTCTAATACCAAACTTCGTATCATTGCTTTTAAATGGCACTCATTGAAGCACTTAATGGCATTTTATGACCATACAAAATTCCAATTTCGCCATTCATTTTTTGACATTTTTTAAAGCCAATATTTCTATTCTTTGGCTACTTTTAATGACTTATTAGCAATCATTGCTACTTGGCTGCAATATTTGGTCTCGAAAAAGATTGGACGTCTTTGAAGGAATGCTGATATAATGCTAAGAATATGCCAAACTTTAGCATTTTTTCTGGATTATTTGCTTCGAACTAGCATTATTTGCTTGGCAAATGAAATGTGTTACTTGGGTATTTCATGACTCAACCTACCTGCACTTCTTAGCGCCGAAAATACATGTCGGATTATCTTCCCTTCTTGGTCAGACAGGTAAAGAAGGATGGTTAGCGCCCAAATTACACCCGCTGGCTGTTTCATTATCTTTCAGACAAAGACGGCAAGATCTTCCGACAGTCCAAGTTTTAGCATATGATAATTCAGATGACAGTTGCCTGTTAAAAGGCCTGTTGGACAACGTAGGTCGTGCCTGCTTTAGACATTTGTTTGGAGACATTTTACGAAGGATGTATAAAAGCCTTTGAATGAATCAATCCTGGTAAATTATACCAGAAGTCTGAAGCTCTACTTGCTGTCCAGGTATTTAGTGTTTGTTTGGCAAAGCTTATTGCGATGCCAATTGTAGGTTCTGGTCCGATAGAAACACGTGCGGCACCCTCCCTTGCAATGGGTCACATGTGGCCTAAGTGCTGTGAGCCTACACACTCACCCTCCCCACTCTACAGATACAGATACCCTCCCTTGCAAGAGGCAAAAGAGTCTGCCTGCTCGTTTTCTTCCATGCCAGAGTGGCCAGGGATCCAAACCAGCAATACTTTATTGAGTTCTCCTATTGAGGAGAGTCTTTTTTTGGCAGTCTAAAACTAATTTCTACGTTACACGGTGAGAACTAAGTGCTTTCAAAGC
Organism: Galerucella tenella; assembly: GCA_910591685.1. Lineage (NCBI taxonomy): Eukaryota > Metazoa > Arthropoda > Insecta > Coleoptera > Chrysomelidae > Galerucella > Galerucella tenella. The sequence goes on along the minus strand of CAJUYH010000259.1, from coordinate 3,776 downwards.
CGCTTGGCTGTCCGAGTGAGTTTTTGTTAATTCCAGGTTGTTTAAGTGGTTCAAGTGTTTGAATTTTAATTATAAGAAATAAAAACTTAATTTGGAGAGGCTTTGCAACCATTTTTTTTTAGTAATTATGGAGAGTTCGAAACATGTGTTGAAGATTCATTAGGAAAAGTGTGTCCTGCCAGTATCATTGGAATTTGGAAAAAGTATAGCAATGTGTTGACAACTCATTTTTGTGATACAAAAAATTAAAATTTGTTTTTTGTTCAACTATAACTTAATTTGAGGTGAAAATAAAAATATCATCTGTATTTGCACTATTATTCAAGGGCGTCGCCAGGATTTTGTTAAAAGGGGGGACAGTTGCATAAAAACCAAGAATATATTTACCAAATAGATGAGGTTTTTACTCGATGTAGATCCATACTAAATGATGGAATAAAACAACTTAATTTGTTAAAATCTACATTATATTAAACTAAAAGCTGTGACGCGCTTCGCTAACACAGTAGCTTTCTCAAACGAGTGGAGGTATAATGAAAAGTTTTCAATTCTTACAGTGTATAAGGCAACACGCGTCACAGCTTTCAGTTTAATGTAGATTTCAACAAATTAAGTCGTTTTATTACATCATTTAATATTATTTATCTAGGGTAAGAAAAGCAGAAGCAATTGGAGCTTACGTTGAAAATGAAAAATGTCGTATCTCTTTGTTTCTGTCTTCCTCCTCAAACTCGCTATCTGAGTTGTATACGTTTTTTTGGGTCGTGATCTTGGTGTTTTTCATTTGCTGATGTTTTTCTTTGCTGATGTTATGTTACCTATTATTTATTTAAAATAATAAGGCAAGATAAATTGCAACGGCGACCCAATGTGGAGAGCACCTCAGGTGTGAATTCGGAGACCAAACTAATATCAGTTCAGGGAGTAGTCTTACCGGTTCGCAGGTAATCCTACTTTATTTAAGTTATTGAAGTTATATTGAAGTTAATGGGATAATATATGAAGTTAAGAAACCAAATGAATTTAATAAGTTAATAAATCAAGTTAAGAAATGTAATTAAAGTTAATCAAGAAAGGTAAGTGGGCGCCACCCTGAATAATATTAGTCGACTTGTTTTTCACCTCATAACTTTCTATCAACAAACCTGGAAATGTTGGAAGGGAAGGAATATAAACAAAGTTGTTAAATTTACAAGTTGTATAATGACTCTAAAACTAATATCACAGTGAAAAATGAAAAAAAATATTGTTGTTGTTTGTTGAAGCACGTTGTTTACTTGATTTACTTTCCTTAATCTCCTACGTGTCTGAGATGTCTCATGGAAACTACTTCGTCCGGAAAATTGGCAGGCAGAAAGTCTCAGATACGCAGTTTCAGGTACAAACTTCCAGGTACAAAGTCTCAGGTACTAAGTAAGTGCTAAGAAAGAAACATTGTATCAGCAATAGTTACATTCTTTTTTCATGTAAAATTCAGGATATCTACAGTTATTCGGTTTACAATTGTTGATAAGAAAATCATTTAAGAACGTGGCTCATAAAAAAAATATCCTGTATTTTACTATTAAAAAAAACAAAAGAAGCAATGAAGAAATGTGATATGATACTATTAAGGAAATCGTATTCATTTCCATTCATCAAAGAAATCAAAGAAACAACATAAAAACTCAATTTTACTACTTATTTCAATCACAGAAGACGATAAAAAAAATGTAATGAAAAAATGTACTCCGGAAATATAATATTCTTGTTGGTAATTAGATTGAATTAGTTAATTAACTATATATACATATTTTAAAGACTTCAACTATATACATGTGAACCTTTTATCAACTGTATAAGAAAAACTAGGAGAAGAAAAAAGAACAAAGTAAAAAAAATATAATTGTATGTGTGTATCTGGCGCTTATCACTAGGAGGGAAAAATATAAAAGCAAAAATCACGAAAGGAAAAGCATATACTTGAATGCAACTCACCATTCACATTGAATGCACTTTAGAAAAATAAAGTTTGAAGTAAATCTCTCAAAATAAATTTAAAATTCAACCTTATCGTTTGGAGAAAGAAAGCTTATTCTAGCTACTGGCTATTAAATTATTGAACTATGCGATGAGCAATCGACATACGTTGTATATTCCTTTCCTGTTCACATGCTCCGCTTCGAGAAAGAATTTACATATTGATAGTGTGTTCTTAATTTCTATCTATAGGAGAGAAGAATTGAAATATTTGACCAATATCTGTGTATACTGATCCTCACCAACGGAGATTATCCATCGCACATTAAATGTAAAAATGTTGCCTTTCAGCGGTGATCGGTGCTACGGGTTCTCGACGAGAATCCCATGTTGGAAAGGAAAAAGGACTGGCTACTCGCCGTCCGGTAGATATTTAAATATTCCAATGATAGATAACGTTACAGTTATCCTACTCGGACAAAATAGGAAACACACATATTTCCAAATATAAACGTTGAGAAATATAAAAAAATGTGTTGAAAATCAATTTTTACACATAAATTACTATTTTTAGTCACTATTATTTTAATAATTTGTTTATTTTTCAAAACATATCCAATTAATCTGAATTATAATTATCCTTAAATAATATCATAATGAAATAAATTAGGCACATTTTTATTAATAATCTCGGTGTCAATGGTTAAGACGATTATTTTTAAATAATATAAGAAATCTAATCGCGTTTGAAGGTTAAATTAACATCAGTTTTGAAAAGAAAAAAACGAAATAAGTACCTACTGCAACCAATATTTCTATATTTTCATTATATTATCACATTCAAAGTCAAATCATGGCAGCTGGACTTCCTTTTTATATATTTTTAGGTAAGAAATATATTTATTATATATTCACATATTCAAAAAATTTGTTTTTTTATGCAAACTTATGCTGATAGGCAATAACAGTCTTCACCACATTGGTGTATAAGTAATATACTACTTTCTCCTCCCTACATTGTAAACAAAAAGGTATCGATTGGGTGGTAATAATGTATGCCATATAAAACGTGTCTCTTATTTATTTATACAGTGTGGAAACCACTTATGGAATAAAATTATTTATGTCATTATTTTGGAAAATTATAAAAAATGCCAAGACACGTCAACTTTTGAATTGAGTTGTGCGTTATGTAAACATAAATTTAAATGTACAGGGTGATTCACGCAAGTATGCCATGGTCAGTGTTTTTTTTTAATGAAACACCCTATATATTTGCATATTTTTGAAATCCTCTTAATGAACCGATTCCAACAAACTAAATAATGAAATAATAAATATGATTAGTACAATTATTAACGTTATTTACAAAATTTGAATTAATATTTTCTCGTGTTTTTCCTCAATTTGTATAAAATCTTCTGACTCCATAATTTCTCCACCTCTGACCAAGTTTTCTGTTACTGTGTTGAAGTACTGAAGGAGACTTCTGGCTTCGTTATATTGTAAACAATTATATTTGCAACTTCCTTTTTATCATTTGTCCACGACCACCTAATAATAAGTCAATATTTTACCTCCTAACTAAAGGTATATGGTACCCATATATCAACTGTCGTGAATAATGGTTCATAATACACTGTAGTGTATTATCGTTCATAACTCACGACTAGAGATGGGGGTACAATATGGAATAAACTATTAAATCTGGGTATTTTGTTCAGGAAATTTGTTTCTGACATATATCGTATCTATAAAATATTGTAATTTTTAGTATTGATACTTTTCATAACGATATTTTCTAATATTAAGTATTT
>CAJUYH010000258.1:76728-90242 GCA_910591685.1 Galerucella tenella | reverse complement strand
AAAAAAAAAAAAAAAACAATAATATAATGTACTGTGCCCTGAAGATATCTATGGTGATATTTATCATGACATTGTTATAATCCGTTGTAATGTATCCACCACCATATTTTCACATGCAATTTTCGACCGTGAAGAAAGAAGTGAGTTAACTCTCCATTTTCTCTTTGCAAATTTTGCTAAATGACGACTGTATTTTTCAGAGTTAGTCATGCATAGTTATTTCATACAGTCATAGAACTTTAATGCGGTTAAACATTGCCTCTGTCCTCATCACATAACGCATATATATATATATATATATAAATATACATACATATGCAAGTTAAAACTTGCAAGTAAACATATATATATATATATATGTATATATCGGTAAATTTAATAAGTTCCAATATTTTTTTATTATAATCCCATGATATATCATCAATAGATCCATGATGTCTTGTCAAATAACTCAATTTCTCTATTCATCATAACCCCATGAATAAAACAAAAGAAAAAAAAAAAATCAGTCGATTATATTATTCATATAATCTACGCCATTATTTGATCATTACCTAAAAGTCCTAGATGTCAAATGATATGCGTCCGAGTACACACGGTTGTCATGGTGGAATGGAGAAAAAAAAAGAAAAGGGAGAGATGTGATGTGAAATATGAAATGAAACGCGCGAGACTATAAGGACGGAGGATGTTTAGTAGAAGTAAAAATGGAGAAAGAATGGACGAATGAGAGAATAAGAGAGAGAGAGAGAGGGAGAGAGGGAGTAGAAAGTTGTGTTGTCGCCGACACATGGCAAACCAAACCACTGACGCCGATCACAACTGTCAAGTTATTGTCTCGCATTTTAATGGAACTTCAGCCGGGCAGAATACGATGAACAGAATTAAATAGCAGTGGACTATTGAGTGGTGGGTGAGTCGTCGAGAAGCGAGGCCGACACACACACATATATATATATATGTGTGTATACATAATAGAAGTATAGGCCACGACACATCTTGGCTATTGTATATATGCATGTCAGTCAGTATATAGACATATATAATAATCATATACAAACATATATATATATACATATATGTGTGTGTGTGTATTGTAAGCATAAAAGCGACGATGAGGATCCCCCCATTGCAATTCAGGATTTAATATAATTTAATGTAAAATAAATAAAAAAAAAATATCCAATGTATACAATTGACATGTCCAAAAACATGTTTCAACTTGTATATCACATTCAATATACATAATTTCACTACAATTTTACAAACAATTATTAATTCCCGTTGTCAAAAAAAGAAAAAAAGAAAGAAAAGAAAAAAAGATATTTATATATATATATATATATAAAATTATTGAAATAGAGTTGGGGGAAGGGGGAGAGGGGTGAATGGGTGATACTACCACGCCCCGTTTCATTTTTAAATGAAACGGAGGGCGAGTGAGCGAGAAAAATATATGAGCGATAGAGATAATGGAATATAACGAGGGTGAATGCGAGAAATGTTCATGTGACCGGAAGTATCGTCGAAAGACACTTTTAAATATAGGCCGCGAGCTTGACGCGCATATTGAACGCTATCAAAGGCTATCGAGAGTCTCTGTGGTCGTCATAGCATGAAATTTTGCGTGCATTAATAAATGCACATAGGCGGAATACATATACACATATATTTAAACACACACATGGATATATACAAGTCCCTCGGGATGGGCTAGGCTTGCGAGTGTGTTGGTTGGTCGGTCGGTCGGTTGGATGGTTGGTTGGTTGGTTGGTTGGTTGGTTGGTTGGGTCTAACCTACCATGACGTTATATAAAAATAACGGCCGGTCGACTTGCATCTCTCTTTCACTCTTTCTCTTTTATATAGATAGTGTGTAGAGCAACACAACACACATCTTCATTCTTTTACTCTCTTGCTCCCTCTCACTCTCTCTATTTCCCTATCTTTCTCTTGGTGATACGAAGACACTCATCGATACAATATCTCTATCATTGTCATCTAGCTCATCCGACGGCTCCAAAGACATCACGAAAATGTATACGTTTTATAAGTGCATGGTATACATTTGATTATATATTTTTTTTTAGGTATAAATTTAGATATATCTAGTCGGATTGGAACCACTCAAAAATGATAATTTTTTTTTGTTTTCCATTATGAAATAACTTTGAGTTTTGTGTATTTTTATGTAGGAAGACAATCAAAACGTTGTAGTTAATTCCAGGAGGGATAAATGGGCAAGGGTGGGAGTATGCATTTATGAAATAGCCACTGTTTATTTTGTCCAATTTTTATTTTACATCAGTACAAAAACTTGAGGTTTTTTTTTGGTCCTTTATATTGTCCCCAAGTCCACTGTAAATAATTTTGGATTTTAATATTTTTCATGAGGCCGACATGTCAATATCTTTTATTGGGTGATTGCAATGGTTCTAATCCGACGATATATAAATTTGTTTGATTAATTTTTTTTTTTACATCGTCGAAATTTCATAAATTGATTCAAAATATTTTTAATATTGCCTTTATTTTATTTTTACTGTAGTTGTAACCGGTTAGAGCTTGCAAAAACAAAGAATTCAAAGAAGTTCTGTGACTTTTTATATACCTCACACAATATTTATTTGACGATTGACGAAAAAGCAGCAAAGCATCTACTGATATATAGTAAAAATTATCACAATTACATTTGATAATGATGGGAATATTGGTTTCAAATTCAATAAAATGAGTTGTAACATATCTACACGATAAGATAATTGTGACAATCGGATAATTCAATAGCGCGTTTGATGTCTTATCAATTATCATTCATGGCTGCTGATTTCCATTATCAATAAATAATTTTTTAAATTAAATTATTATTCCCTCTCTATTTTTAATTGACAATTTGTATTTAACATTTAGAATATAAATGTAAAAATAATTATCTACTGATAAGCAAACAATTGTAATAAATAATTGCAGGTGGTCAGTTGAAAAATGATTAATTATTTTATTATTTCATAACTGCATTATTTACTATTATTATTATTATTATTATTATCATTATTATTATTGCGGCTAATAATTAACTATAAATTTTTTCGTGCATCATTAGCTACTATGTATTTCATTTTAACCAGTTGAGATTGCCATTCACTCTTTATACAATCATGAATATCAATTGAATATAAAAAATCAGTTTATTAGAGCAAATACTCATGTATATTTATTATTTATTAATACTATTATTATTGATATGATTTAAATAAATTCCCTGTATGATTTATTTCAATGTATTTTTCCATTTATGCAACAGTTGCAAATAAATTCCACAATTAAATCAATGTAATTTTATATAGTTTATTAATTTTATGGAATTAATAATCCATAGGTTGGTTTTTATTTGACACAAAAAAATTATATAATTATATAAAAAATTATAATGTGAATTTTTGGAGTTTTAATTATTATTTAGTGAAATTAACTATGTAATACACATTGTATGTTGATGAACAATTATAATTTTTTACACAATGAAAAATTTATATGAATTTGTGCCATAAAGAAATGTAAACCGCTCGTATATTATTACTCGTGGTAAATTAACGGTTATGTAGAAGCGAAGTTTATATATTATTATATGAGTTTACAAGTACAGGTGCAATAGTCACACTAGCAATAACCAAACATACTTGTGAAGCAACGTTCAATCACTTTCAAAAGAATAAATGCAAATTTCAACGGAATAATTTACAGGAATATTCCTGTTCATCTTCAAAATTCTCAATGAACCCACGATAAAATTTAATCAAATGTACATTGTCTGATAATATCTATACCCAAACTACTAACACGTCATTTTCATTTACAAATAACATAGCCAAATAGACAATATAGTCTTCATCTGTATCACATTGACAATAAATAATAAATACTAAATGGTGTGATATAATAACGCCATATTTTTACTCTTTATCACAATTTTTTCTTTTACGCTTTGGGTAACTATCTAGATATGTTTACATTCTCTTATTTGGACTAGATGGTGTGAAATATCCCCCCTCCCTCTAAAGGACAAAATGAACATAATTAAAAAATAAGGAATATTTTTTTTCTCTTACTCATAATCGACCTCTTCCTCTTGCATTTTTGTCATTATTTCACCCTGAAAAAAATATTGAAATGATCCCCCGTGGTGCTAATTTGCACCTACGGCCATATTTCCAACATCACATGTCTCACTTGAAAATATAAGTAAGTAGGTATTTACGGTGGAAATATTGAAAAATGAAAAAAAAAAAAAAATCCATTTTTTTAATAGATTTCAATAATAAAAATCACTGAACCACCTGCAATTGAGTGAATGGCCAACCGCCATATTAGACAAAAGTTGAGTACCTCAGTCATGGACAGCAGTACTATCTCCCCTAGAACACTCATAAAAAAAATCATTAATTGATTATTCTTGTATGAATGCAAATAATCCATCGTATAATTATAATAATATGAAAAAATAACTGGCATTTGGTATGCTATCAATTTTTATATCTGATGAGATTAATCTAGGATGCGTCGCTGAGTAACAAGGCTCTGCAATGATGATGATAAACTTACCAATTCCCCCGGTAAAATGCGCGCGCCGTCGTTATACCGTGGCCGCACAACCATCCAGCGGCGGACATGAAAAAAGAACAAGCACCGACTGGCCGGCCGGCATGCGGCGGCAAGCACGCGGCAGGCGTTGCAGCAGTGGCAGCTGCAACCCGTGAAGCCAATAACCTTGTTTCGAATCATCTTATTCACGTAACGCCCTGGCTACAGTATACCAAACCAAACTATATATACCAAGTGGTTTTATACAACTTTCAACTTCACATAATCGTCACATGACTATAGAAAATATATTGTTCACACGATTTAATTCAAATTTACTCTATATTATATTTATTTGATATTGGCGCCAATTCTTTATCTTCTGTTTCAGTTTACTCAATTTATATCGAGATTCAATTAAGTTTCATTGCAACCAATATAATTGTCAATTGATATTTGATACACAAGTCATCAGATTAGATTTATGTTGATATTTTAACGAAGAAAACAAGAGAGGAAGTGAAGAAACGACAGAGAGAAAAAAAAGACAGAAAATGAAAAACGAATTAATAAATTGAATGAGTATGTGGGTTTTCTGCAATGAGTTACGTTCTATATATCATGAATATTAGCGATATGGTATATGTGCGTGTGTATAATGAAAGAAACGTAGTTCGAGAAAAAATAATAAAGAAAAAGGAAGGAAAAAAAGAAAGGCCATTGGAAAATATCCAAAAAGAATATTCAATTATATATAAATGCAAAAAATATGATAATTTCATATAATTATAATTAATTTCCAAACGAATACACAACGAGAGAAAAATATACAACCTAACAATAAACAATAATAGCAGGAAAATAAAAAATTCAAGTGTGAAGGAAAAAAAAATAAAAGAAAAGAAGAAAAATGATAGCATAATAATAGTTGTAACTTGTGGCCAAAGATATTGACGAGAAGTATATGAAACGTGTCTGTGCCAAAAAAATGTTGATGTTGGGACAGGTACGGGTTGTGAAGTTCGGACACGTTCATGAAGTCTGGTGGCTCGAAATCGTATTCGTTCGGTGCGTGTAAGAATCCCACCCGACTGGCAGAGAATGAGAGACGTGGGGTAAAAGGGGAATAAGAATGTACGAAGAAACGATGATAAAACGATTAAAAAAATTGGAAGGAAACGCCATAAGACGGAGAAGGGAAGCAGGGATACGAGGGAACTGTGGTAGAGATGTGCTTGTGGAAAATAAAAAAAAAATATATATAATAATAATAATAATGATAATGAAAAAAGTAATGGGGGGGACTGAAACGCACGAAAGGCCGCGGATATGGAGGGGTAAAACGAAGAAGAGGGCAGTGGCCACAACAAGCGAAGCAAAACCGAGTTGCTGCAGGTTCGGGTTCGGGTTCGGGTTCGGCAAGTCCGCTTTCGTCGGCGATCGCGTTCGTTCGGCGCGTGAAGGTCGGGATCAATGGCCGTGGGACCCCGCAGTGACGAGAATACGTAGTGGGGGTTCGGGGCCCTGTTGTAGTGGGGATTGTACTCGCCGTAGGCACCAAGTTAGGTACCAAAAGAGGAGAAATTGAGTTGGCGCACCGGCCCGTAATAGCTATGGGGAGGCACAACACACACACACACACACACACACATCAGAGCAGTGAAAATAAAATCTATAGGTATATCAGCAAACACTATTGAATGTGTCTTCTTTATCTATTTCATCAGTTACTTTAGCTAATTGTATGCTGTATGTGATGCAATTTGAAAAAATACATCTTTGAGTGAGATGGAATGTTGATTGACGAAACAAATAAAATAAAACTGCAATTGTAAATTGTAAAATTGAAAATCGTTCGGTAAAGTAAAAAAAGAAGAAAATAATTTTGGACGAATACACTGAGAGATTTTTTTTTCTGAATCCAAGTAAAAAAAAAGTGACATAAAAAGATTTTGTCGGTATTTAAGTAAAAAAATTTTTTATGGCAAGTAACCTTTTATAATTAAGTGTATAATTTACTTGACAAAATTAGCTAACGCTTTATTTGTCTTTATTTAAAATAAATACTTGCAACAAGTAAAATTTTACTTGCATTGTCAGGCTTCAACGATGCAGAAATAAATTTTATACTTATAGCGTGAAATTATTTTACTTAAAATCAATGAAAAATTACACTTAAATCAGGAAAAAAAAATTGTACAGTCACTTTTTTTGGTATAGTTCTTCTCTCGCTATACAGTGAAATATAGTGATAATTGTTAATTATTTATAAATGACTAAATTCCACATATAAAACTTCAACGTTGTCTTTCATATTTCAATATCCATTGTACAAACTCTATTAAACAAATAACAATAATCAAAATTACCTGTTCAAATAACAACATATATTTATAAACTACATTGAATATTAATAATAATCCACATAAATTCAATAATCGTGAAAAAAAAATCGAGTTAAAAAGTGAAAATGGAAAGTGTATAGTAAGACAAGTTAAAACAAGTTGAGACAGGCATGAGCGAGGGGTAACGTGGAGGGGGCAAAAGGATAGAACACTACAATGACCGAATTGAAACGAAAATGAGGATGTGGCATATAGGGTTTGTCTGAAGAGCAGTAATGAGGAGAGGGGTTAGTGGATGTATTCCGACCTACCCTAAATTCCGGCTTTCTGACGTCTCTTTCCCCCTCTCTCCCGCCACTTGACATGGCGAGCCAACACACACACACACACACACACCTTAGTATTTTACTAACTCTCTTCCTCGCTTGTCCCCCATGCCTTTTTTCTCTCACACATACACAATATGCTGTCGGGTAAGTCTATTTTACTCCCCACCACAGACGCCAAGTACAGACGCCAAGCTCGTTTATTCTACAGAGCACGCATTGTGTACGGGTCCTTGCCTTCTCTTGCTCCTTCTTCTTTATATATGAAATCCTCACCCCCCGTCTCCCTCACATTTTGCCCTCTCGTCTTTCTTCTCACTCCATATGCACACATGCCCACCAGTATACCTGAACAAGTACCTGTGTATGTACCCAGCCTCGCGAAAGTAGTCATCCACTGGTCCTTAAACTCACCTTTGTCTTCTTTTTCCAATACTTCATTTTTTTTTTGTTCTCTGTCCGAGAGCATATATCTTCTTCTTCTTCAATTATTATTTTATTTATTCACTTATTATTATTATTATTATTTGTATTTGCTCGATTTATCCTTGCGTTTCATTTTTTTTCTCCTTTTATTTTTTTATTTTCATTTTTTTTTTTTATGTTACATTGAATGGCGCACAGAGAGAAATGTTCAAAGGGCGTGGAAATGATTTCCATCGATCGCGCTCACTGACGCATCCACCGTGTATACTATTTCTCTTCATCGAGCGCCCTCTAACCACAAACCCATGGTCAAAGGGAGTCGACCATTGGCCCCCGCATAATGCACACACCATGGATATAGTAAAGCAATATTGGCACTCCACTGAACCACGGGTATATCTCTTCACTATAATCGTATCTTGTCTATAAATATTGTAACGTGTGTGTGTGTGTGTGTGTGTGTGTGTGTGTTACATATCCAATGATGAAGCGCAAAGAATAAAATATTTTTTATATATATATATATATATATATATGAATGTTAACTGAATGACACTTGGGAGAATAAAGGAATGAGGCTGGATAAGGATGGAATTGAAGGGAGTGGTAACATGCACTGGCCTGAGCATCTTTTCTACTTGTGGCAGTGACCATAATGCCGGTTTGGACCTGTCGCTTGTGCTCCAAGACAGGAAAGAGACGATGATTTGTGCAAATATATGGAGCGATTATTATTTTTTTTTTTTTTTTTGCAATGTAATTATATGGTACATTAATGTAGTACTTGGAAATTAGAGCTTGAAGTTTTGAAAAAAAAAAAAAAAAAAATTATAGAATAGAGCAATGTGCAAATTGTAGGATGCCAAACAAATTTTAATTGGTGGGTTTCTTTTTGAAGTTGAAAGCTCAATCATGAATTATTTTATAAAAGAGATTCAAGACCTTTGAATATGGGACATTGAATAATTTTTGGATGAAGTGTGGCTTGTCATTATACGACAATTTCATCGAGTGCTGATTCAATGTGTGTTTTTATATCAACAATATAATTTCACTGTAATTTTGTAATTTTGATTTGAAAGAATTTCATGAAATTTATCCCCTCTATTTAGTTTGTCAATTGCGACTAATTGTAATGGCATATCGTCGGGTTGGAACCAGACTGTAACAACTAAAAAATAACAACTGTAATTTTTGACTATTTTCACGTAGTAAAAGAGTGAAAAAGTCAAGTGTATACACTCACGTATTTTTCACTGATTAATATTCCAATGCACCAAACAATTAATCAAAAAATATCATAAAAGTGTACTGTTAAAATAAAATAGAAGAGATATGTGTTGAATCGCGTGCGAACATATAAATTCGTCGAATCGCAGGTGCATCGCAGCGCATCGAACGTTGGGCTCATGACCGCGACGGCCTTGGACCCTCAATATAGATCGATATCCGCAGGTGTATCATCAAGAATATCATGATAAGCCAATAGAGAATGTCCATTTTCAAATAACTATATAAAATGATAATTAATCATTTTGTTTTTGTTTCAACAACCGCTGAAATAAATAAAAGTAAAATAACGGATCAGTCGTATACGCGCGGCCTCGCAGCTGCAGTGGCCTTCCTTATCCTCACTATTCCTCTTCTCTCATCTTGTTCTTCCTCTCTATCGGTTGCTCGTAAAGTTACGTCGCACATTACGCACATTGCTTGCATCCTGGCAAGAAATACATACCTGCAAAATCGAGAGGAAGACAGAGAGAGAAAGAAAAAGAGACAGCGAATCAAAGAAGACAAGAAAAAACACGAATATAAAGCTGAGATAATGCGCACATGGAATACTGTACATATGTGTTTATATATACATGTATGAAAAATTATTATCGCTTTTACGTCCGTCGTTTCTTCAACTATATTAAGACCTAAATAAACTTGAAATATGAATAGATGTATTTAAGAATATTATGAAAAAATAATAAAATGAAATTGATGAATTTGCGTATTACTGTTTCTTTTTTTTTTTTTCTTTAAGGGTACGCTGAATATCGATATATTGTGATACAGATAAAGTAATAGACCATAAATTGCAGAAAAACACGTGGATGAACTGTGCTTTAATATAAAAATATGAAGAATTTCGTGGATTGATTGCCAATAATAAAAATCGATTAGATTATTTTTATATTACGTTGGAACTATTGAATAATTACGTGTTCAAACACGCATAAATAGCACAATTGTACACAAAACTCAATCCTAAATGAGAAGAAAAAAAGAAAAAAAAAAAAAAGGGAGAAAACATAAGTTTAGTTAAATATACGTGACATGAGAATTACATCAGCAGGAAATGGAGATACAGTCGACCGATTCTTTCGCGAAAGAGGATTCTCACGAATTTTCACAAACTAAGTCGGCGCCCAAGGTATATACTTTGAAAGCCATGTACATGTATATTGCATTGGGATAGTCTGAAAACGACAGTATAAAGCATGGGACAAAAATAAAGAAGAGGCGAAATAAAGAAAGGAGGCAAGTGAAGAGTGGACAAAAAATAAAAAAAAAAAAAAAAATATGAAGGTCTTGTATGGAAGTATATAAGGCCCAATGGGATGGAATAAAAGCGAATATTCAGAAGCGACCTATCCCCTTGCATCCATAGTTGTGGCATTTCTTACAGCAGACCAAAAACCAGATGCCCCTCTCCTTACACCATTCGTCTTCTCTTTCTTTATGTCTCTCTATCGTTTTCGTTTTCATCACCGCCCTCTTCCTCTCACAAACCCCATCATGTCGCTCTACCTCTCCCTACTCATTTGATCTCAGTGTATAGCCGTCTTGACGGCCACCAAGTACAGAGGGAAGTGGAGACGACAGAGGAAGACAAGTCAGCCAAGAGGCTTTTGGTGGTTATAGCAAACGTGAACGAGGGATAGAGATGGCGAGCAAGTATTTTCGCTGGCCTTGACGCAGCGACGGAGGGCGATGCACCTCTCAGGCCAACACTGCAATAGGGACCGTGTCGTGAGCACACACACACACATACACACATATATATATAGTCACAATAAAAGGCAGAAAAAAAAAATCGCGCGAGCGCACGTTTATATGTGTGTGTTAGAGTGGCGCATATCTACTTGCACAAACACGTTTGTACGGGCCCGCAGCACCGGTCCAACGCCCGGCCTCAGGCCCGGTCCAACCCGCAAACACTCGACATTGACCTCACCCAACTGGCGGCAACGTAGCCGAGGGCCTGAACGCGCGTTCACTCCCCACATATATATATATATATATATACAAACATACACCTCATCGCCCCGCATCTCTCCCTTTCTCCGCTACTTCGTTAACTGCACCGCAACGGGGTCCCTTCTTCGTACACTGCCTGCCAAAAGTCCACGAAGAATTCGCCAGTTATACACACAGTCCGCTCATCTTAACGTCCACATACCTGTACACATATTGTACAGTGGCAGTCAATATAATTTTCATATGGACCAATTGATATTCAAGATGATAATGAAATGAATGAATGATAAAATAGGTCGCAAACTGTCATCATTGAATTGATAAAAAATCCTAGTCTCTATTTTTTTTTTTTTTATTTATTCATTATATTAGATATATGTATATGTGAATATATTTATTGCCGACATTACTGTGTATAACGTCGTTAATATACAGTTTCTCTTTTCATATTACAATACTGTGTAAATGTGAAATATTTCGTAATATGGATAAATAGACAACAAAATATTGTGTCTATTGTTTGGCGAGGGAAAATTGACACCGAGGAATATGGGACTTGTTTCAGTCAATTGTCAATGGTTAATGCCCACACATAACAAGTATAGTCGGTCTGTTTATCATGATTACAATACAGTGATAGTGATGATGATGATGATGATGATGATGATAATATGGCGATGTAGTGGAGGAAAGTGAAGAGAGAAGTGAAAAGGAAAAAAAGTCACAATGAGATACACGACCGTTGTAGCGCGGGCATTGGGTGCAAGTTGAAACTCGTATGGTTGCATTATGCAACAGAGAAGTTTTAGTGGGTCGTATAGTTGCGCCACGATCGTCGACTCCATGTGTTTTACCCCTCTTTCTCACTCTTTTCCCCCCTTTTTACCCCACCCCGGTATATACCAAGTTGGATATACATACGACGCGTTGACTTATACTCTCTGTTGCTTTGTAATATATATTGAGTGAAGCAGTCGATGATAGTCTCAAGTTCCGCCATGGACACCAACGGAAATATATGGATATATGCTGAGCAAGATCAGACATAAAATTTTTTATCTTAATGCGCATTTATATATATTATTTTTAATTATAATGGTAAATTATATATTGATGTGTTATTTTGTTTTTTATTTATTTTGAATTATGGTATTTTAGGGAAAGTACAATGCATATGGGATTATGGCTTGTTGAATATTGCAAACAATACACGCTCATGTTCAGTTCACAATGTATATAGATTTATTACTTGGCAACAATGACATACAAAATAAAAGAGAAAAAAAAATTATTTTTTTCTTTTTCTTTTTTTTTTTTACTACCCACGAAATTGCATTTTATTGTAGTGGTTGTGGAGTATTGTTTTGCAAATAAGAAAATACATTATCGCACATTGATCAGTTGCGTTATAATTGTTATAAAATTAATTCAACGTACATTTATAAATGTATAAATAATATTGGATGAATTTGTTGTTTGTACAATTAATAATTTGGGTAAGAGGAAAAAATTGAAAAAAATAAAATTTTTAGACACTGTTGTATTTTCAGTAAGGGGTTCACTGTCTACATCAAGGTTGGGAGCACAAAAAGTTGAACCCATACCACATCCTTGAATCGTGTGTTCGAGGTCGTGCAATGTCTATATACCAAATGCGTTACCTCTTGTGCGGTCTTTGGTCCGCCCCCAACCTTCAAGTTTGGCTGAAGAATAAAAAGACCTCGATATCACATTTTATTTTATTTTATTTTTTTTTTTTTTCGTGGCGGTATACACTTTGCCGCAATTTACCAATGACCTTCAACAAGTTTTGACCCGTCTGTGCATGAAAATGTCGGGACAAATGTATACGCCAATAAAAATTCATGTGAATTTGGCAATTTTATCCATTTTTTTTTCTTCCTCATTTTGATTATTATTAAACTATTATCAGTTATTACTGCAATAATTTATCTATATATTTAACGTTAAACTGCTAAATAAATTCATTGTGTTTGCTAATGTATTTTTGTCGCCATTAGGATGTATTGGCTATTACCATCATTATATATTCTGCATAATCACCGTGGGCTAATTTTTGCCATCGTTGCAATTTAATATATACCAACATTTAAATTGCTGGAGATAAGACGCTGTGTGTGCGAAACAATTAGTTGCAAGTTATTGCTATATTGCTATCATATCATATGATACGACCGTTTTATATATATATATATATATATATATATATATATATGCATAAGAGCAATAATGCACCAGGGCTTAATGTAAAAAAATTGCACTAGCATTTTTTAGTATCTGTAAAATTTATATGCACAAGAATGAACATGATTTATATACGATAAATTATTTTTTTCACAGTTTATTTTCCCTTTATTTTTTATTCATTGCGTAGCTAATATTGCATATTTTTTTTTATTGTCGTCACATTTACGAATATAACCTGTACTTGATCACGAGGAGGGGGGGGGAGGCACTGTGGATTATTCGAGGCGGACGCGTTTCGATACAGACCGACGATCATCATCTAACCTTGAAGTGCAACCAGTGAAATATACGCAATGCGATGTGTAAAAAAAAAAAAAAA
>CAJUYH010000258.1:57606-76628 GCA_910591685.1 Galerucella tenella | reverse complement strand
AAAAAAAAAAAAAAAGAGGAAAAAGGAGCGAATTGAAACCTTGAATTGATTCATAAATAATTGAATTTGTCACATTTGTTTCATTCATTTTTTTAAATTATTATTATTATTGTTATTATTTTGAAATAATAACAAATTCCATTATTCGATACTCGAATGTATAAAAATAAATAAATTATATTTTAAAGATATATTTTATTATATGAAATCAATAGACTTTTAGATTGATGTACAACTTTTTTTTCTTTTGATGAAAATATCATTTGACTTTAAAGTCTCTTTTCACAAATTGCATCACCTACATACGCGCAAACACACACACACATATATATATATATAAACATATGCGATTGCAGTTCATTCGCCTCTGTGATGATCAAATTGGCCGACTTTCCCCACGAACGTATATACAATAATATTGGCAATGCATCGAAAAACAAATACAAAAATAAAAGACATTCACCAGACATAAATAATATTAATAATTGATGTTGAATATTTTTCCATTAATAAATCGAACAAACTCAATATATATATATATATATATATATATAACAAAAAAATATTTTTTTTTTTTTTTGATAACAACTATTAAAAATTTTGTCATTTACCAATAATTTTCTTGATTCAAAAATTAATTAATAAATTCTATTAAATTAAAAAATATATCAGACACATTCATTTACATATTGATAAAAATAAAAGTTACAAGTTGAAATAATTTTCACTATCCAATTAATTAATTTTAATAATATAAAAAATATTCACCTCTCCGCCGCAAATTTTTAATTCAATATATATATATATATATATATATATTTATTGTGTGTGATGATTGTGTGAGGTCGTTTTGCGTTTGAACAAACTGTATAAACTGCATACGATCGATGTTTGCGAAATGAATTTTTGTTGTTTCGCCTTGGCCCGCGTGTGCGTCATCGGTCCACTCTGCTCATTCGAATCAACGTCGCAACACATGGGTCATTGCACCGACGGTGCAGCCGCTCTTCGCTCATCGTCAATGGAGTGCTCCAACTGAGCTGTTAAAACAGAGATGAGACGATTCGCCGCGTATCTTTTCATTTCACATCTTTCTCTCTCTCTCACTCACTTTTCCTCTCACATTTACTCCTCCTCCTTCTCACTCTCCCATTATGATTAATTAATAAAAGACCGCCAGACAAAATCAAATGCCACTACTTCTTCCACTAACATTCGTTACAATTAATATATATTATTTGTACTCATTCTCTTTTCTTATATATATTTGTTTAGTTGCGCTAAGATATATCATGGCCTACATTTTCATGCCCTGTCAAAAGTATTTCAACAGCTAGGCCTCGACGAAAGACATTATCTCATCCCGGAAATGATTCGCGGTCATGCAAAAATAAACGTTAGAAACGTTATCTCAAATTTTTTTTTTTTCTTTTTTCTTGTTCTCCCTCTCTCTTTTTATTTTTTGTAATCATAGCTCGAGTATCAGTGAGCACTTGTAAAATTGCACACATATATATATATATATATATATATATATGTAGATATGTATGTGAATGTAAAAAGAAGAGTCGATTCGACGTATCCAATTATCTTGTTATCAATCAAAAAATTCCATGGCCACTCAAAAATCCATCGTTATATTATATTTCATATATATATATTATGAGTATATATGTGTGTGTGTGTGTGTGTGTATGCATATGGATACGTATTGTGATGGTAGAGTGACTGATGAGTGGGCAAAAAACAGACGTAGGTAAAGGTAAATAAATCAAATGAAAATCCAACGATATCCATCGTCATGTTATCTATATATATTCACACATTAAATGATTATTATATATATATTTTTTTTATCTGTGTTGTATTATTAGAATTGTTGTCGCTACAATATTTACAACACTACGTTTATTATGGCAATTTTATTATTGATAATACTGTGAAAAATTCGACATTGACGTGTAATATCACGTTCTTGCAGGTCTATACCTGTCAACATTTTTTTTTTTTTCCTTTAATCCACTATACAAAACTCTCATTTATTTTTAACAAGTAACAATTAACAAATAATTTCTATTGAATATATCATTGAACAATTGGCATATTGGATCCTATATATATATATATATGCACATTGCAATAATCTATTCGTTCATGTTCATTTGCACTTTTGCAATTTCAACCTCATTTTTGTACATTGCTCTTATCATCATGTGTAAATATGATAAAGTCGTTTATATCAGGAGACCCACAGTGCCTATCACCGGCTTTATTTTTTCAGGCCAGACCGCCAACAATTTTCGCAAGAGGCTGTTGCACTCGAAAAAAAAAAAATAATAATAATAATAATAATATTAATAATAATAATAATTGAGTGTGCAAAAAAAATAAGTCTCGGCTCCAATGCAACGTTCTTAAATACATATTTTTGTATTGAATTGTATTATCATTTTTATTTCATATCAATTTCTATTGGGAATATACCACTTTACATATATATATATATATATTTTCCAATGCAATCTTTTCACCGCATACGTATTATTCTCTGGGCTCTTCCGACCGGATGTAACGCGTGCATAATTGACGCCGAGTACGTTTCAACAGACATAAATGGCTACACATTGATATAGTATATTTATATATACGTGTGTATGTGTGTGTGTGTATACATTGTTGCACGCGTGAATTGATGAATATATAGGAATATTTGTATATACGCACAATTGTTGAATTTAGAGAGATGCGTGGAGACACTTTTGATTAAAAATATATTGTATTAAGTGTAGATGAGACGAACTAAATTCAATATTGTTGATATTAGATACGTGGAGTGTAATGTAAATGAACGGATTTTGCTGTGAATTACTCATGTAAACGAGAGTAATTGATTTATTATTGAGCGTTTTATTGAGAGAATAATTTAATGGTCATTGGGAAAATTTCATTGTGTGAATTATTATGTTTAGAGAACTGTTTAAAGTAACTATTTGACTATTGAATTTAATTAATATATGGTAAATATCAAATAAACGCAATGAGCAAGACGTTAAACAGAAGCAGATTGAACAATAATTAAATGGAATATAGATTTTAAACAGGTTTTGACACGTCTTTGAATGTGAAAATCACATTCGTATCTCATTCCAGTAATTTTTAATAAAAAAAATATTTTCATTTACAATTTTCGTTCCTTCGAGTATCTACAATAAAAACTAGAGACACGTTCAATCCTGTTTGGCTCACTAACCATAGCCAAGACGCAGTATGAAAATTCACAAATATCAACTAAAATTCATTCTCAAAAACAATTTCCAAATTTTCCCTTATTGCACTATCATACTTAATTCAACAAACACATTTTAATACTAAAAAAAATCAACGGCAAAATAAACATCCAATTACTCTACATAAATAAACATTCCCCTCTAAATATACTCATATACAATTATACATACATATATTCAATTGTATAACTTTCACCAATGCTTTAAATACATTCAATGATAAATTAAACTTCCTTTTGGCCGCGCAATGCAGCTCATTTATGTTTCTATAACTCTGAACAACGCGATCACATGAAAACTCGGGCTTTACATAACAAGATGGACGTGGCGTGTTTCCGTATGCCTTTCACGCCACAAGGCCAAAGCCGCGTCGTTGCTTATAGCAGTAATGTAAGGGCGCACTTACACACACACTAAGCAATAGTCCATCTACCGATAGAACCCCAACATGGACCAGAGTTCTCCTCCCCTTAGCCCCCCCGCCCGTACACTCTTTTCTCTGTTGTAACTGGTATATAGCGATCACTAGTAAGAGACCATGAACCGATCGTGGGAGCCAGCTCACCATTCCCGATAAATATCAGATTGAATGAGTGAACGAGCAATATAATATATATACCTATATATTAATGCAATATATAAACACGTTGAAACTCGCATTTTTTTTTAGCTCAATCATGTCTATATTTGCATTTATATATATATATATACTAGACAACCGTGTCCCCACTGACTATTCAATGCATACACATAAATCAGGAGACATAGCGCTTTTAAAATTATATCATTAATGATCCTTTTACTTCACATTGTTGACATTATCAAATGACTGCGTTATCCTCAATTTATCAATCATTTATATGTCTATGTATCGTCCGTTTTGAACAGGATCGTCACAGCTCAAAATTACGAAATTTTCCAGGTCAAGCATTTAAAGATTTCACGCAATAAAAGGTATTGAGATGTCGGTCACATGAAAAATATTAGAAATAAAAATTGTTTATAGATGACTTGGGGAGAATGTAAGCGATCAAGTTTTAGCAATTGTATAAAATAAAAATTGGACAAAATAAACAGTGGATGTAATGAACTACAACATTTTCACTCTCTTCTACATGGAAATATAGACAAATTTAGAGTTATTTATGTAACGGTCACTTGTTCAAACGCGTTAATATGTATTTGATGTAAATTTTAATTTGAAAGGACCGAGCACAAACATTTGTCCTGTCAATGGAATTTTTATTTACCTTTCACATACCACAGTGTTACACTTTGTTCTATGTATGTATTTATATTTGTTCATAGCTGTGGATTGCACACGATACTGCAGTATATATATATATATATACATGTATATACGTCACAATGATCGCGTGTCTATGGAGTTATCCGTTGAGAGAGGAGGTACATGGAGCTCTGTGGTGAATCGCTACGTGGCCTCTTACTTTCATACCGATTTATATCCCCATCGTGCACCCATTCACGTTTTCATTCACTGTCGTCAAAATTCTTCTTTTACTATGTAAATCGATGGTAAATTACCATGAACTATATATATATATATATATATGAATATACAAGACTGAACTTGTATATTACTGTTGATTATTTTTTAATGTAATGAAAATTTTGTTTTGAGTAAAATATTGGAAATGAGATGTGGCTGTATCAATAGACTTTGTATTATTTTACGGACATTGAATGTATTATTATTTATTGTATCTGCAAGTGTGTTAAAAAGATTCATCCGATTTTTCCACTAATTAATGTCGAATAATACCTCGAGTATTACAATGAAGACAGGAAAAAATATCTAGAAAAAAAAAAAGAGACTGCTTATATGCAATTTAAATGTGAATAAAATTAATTTGCACTTGTAGATATATAAAATGCCACCAAATAAAAACCCAATCACGAATTGCGTTAGACTTCGCTATTGTTAAAGGTCAAGGGAACTGTTGAATAGAAAATATTGACAGTGAATGACCTCATTGAAATTAAGTGGAAAAAAATTAATAGTGTGTGTGTGTCTATCTGGCCAACCAGGCCTTAGAGGTCGTGAAAAAAAAAATCTCAACTCTCCTTCTCCAATAAAAAATCTAATGTAATTACGCATCAGAATTGCATTGAATATATCCACAACGTCAGTCGATAGAGCTTCATAAATTTTTCTCCACTTTAAACGCTCTTTTGTTCTCTTGCACTTGTGCGCACAATTTTACTGAATTAATATCATATGCATTGAGATAAGAGGAAAATATGCAAGAATATGCCGGTACACGCATATGAAAGGTCAACCAGGGCCTTCGATTTTTCTGCCCGGGTCGTGATGGCAACGAGAGGAAAAAAAAAATATATATATATAAATAAAAATTCATAATCGAACTACTTTTTCGTCATTTCATCTCAACTCACTCATATTATTCTATTTTATTTTTCACATTTTCCTTTGAACTATTATCAAATTTAATATCTATCATTTCTAAATGGCAAAATTCCTTTTTCTTTTTATGTTTTGTTATATGACAATTTGGAAAATTCACTGTCGATGATTAAACTATGTTTTATTTCACGATGTCTTATCGCAACAGTTGTGGGATATCGGCAGTGTACCCAGATAATTTTTAAACAATATTATTTACAGCATATAGCTGTGAATTGAGCTTAAAATAACTTTATACAGTACAACAGTACAATGTTTTGTAAATGAAGTTATTGACAAAAATAGATATAAAAAAAAACATTTGATACTTTGCAATTAGTGATATCTGTAAAAGGAGAAATTGAATGAATTATAGTTGTGTTTAATGATGGAGTTTTTGGAACAAGAGTGCTATGAACTTTTGATGAGTGTGTTTGGTTGTCGAACCTCATCAATGACCTACGTCCATCATTCCTGATGGACATACAATAAAATGACACATGATGATACGCTTCAAGCAATAATATAATAAAAATAAATGACTATATATTTACTCTCAATATGCCGGAGTGATGAATCAAATAAATAAATTAAAATAATATTGGAATAAAAATAAATATGTGTGGGTGTGAATTTTCACGAACTCTTGGCTGTTCGCGGAGATAGAGCAATTACTACGATAAGAAATTATCGCCATGTGACGGTGACAAAGTGGAAAAGAAGTGGCTCCATTGCCTCTTACGAAGGCCCTCTCTCTACCAGATAACGCTTGTTTTTAACAAATTAATCTTTTTTTTCTTCCACAACCAAGTGTAAAGAAAAATTCCTTATCATTGTGAACAGCGCGATCACCACTCTCATTCAATTGTTTTATATTTTTTGCAACTTCTTTCGTTTTATTATTTTTTTCACGGAAAAACTGTATCTACTGTTGAGAACAGGTTTGTGCCTGTACAATATCGCTATTTTCGTCGTTATAGTGAACAAAATAGTGATTTTTTTTTTGTTTTTCAATAGCAACAATCAGTAATATATTCTTTTAATTATATTCTGTAAATTTACTTTGATATTAATCAACAAACAGTGATTTTGTTAAACAATTTCTTGTAGATTGTCGAGAATTTATTTATTTATTTCATTCGAGTCAGTCGATTATGGTATGGTACAATCATACGTGTATGAACTTGCACAGTTAGATATCTCTCGTGTACATTTCTGTATTTCTCCAAAGCCGGAGGAAACTCTCATAATGGAGGAGGGTGCCCAAGGGAGTTCTATGTCCATCCCTTTGTATTGCTGAGCAATCACGACCTATCCCACGCAACTACGAGAGATCTGCACACGGTGAAATATCCTCTTTCTCTTCCTGGATACCATTCTCATACCAGCGATACTTCACATCATCCCATTCTTCCCCCTTTATATCTTTGCACTCTCCTATTGCACCCTCTAGCCCCAACCACCATTTTCCCCCTATATATGCCAACATCATTTCGCGCATCGGAGGGTTGCAAATGCATCGCAATGACTCCATATACTACACGTATATTCACGACAATGACTGATGAACCTCAACAGTATTTCTTCTGCCTGATAGGCGCGTTACAGGACATTTCAATTAAAACCGCGCCCGAAGATGCATATTCTTCTCCTCTATATATTCTGTTGTATTATATTTTTTTATTCACATACTATCTCTATATTTTCTATATACTTTTTTTTTTCGTATGTCTCATCAATCTCCAGTGAAAAGACACCAGCCACGTACAGTCATTTTTTTTCGAATAAAATTCTCCTTTTTTTTTTCCATTTCATTTTCAATGACAATGATGATTCCACCTATCTCTATTTCTCCGCTCTCACAGTAATTTTGTCATTTTTTTTTTATTTTTTTTTTCATCATTATTATTCTGTTTTTTGTTTTTTTTTTTTACTTCTCACATGTGTATGTATTTACAGACGTGATATTACTTGGAAAGTTGAGATCCACTGACTGGGTAGTGCGCCCAAGTTTTTTTTTCATATCTGTCCCGCGGTGGCGGCTTCCACCTGTGGAACAAGCATGAGCCTGTCTACAGTACGATTACTATAGCGTGCCACAATTCAATATATATATATATATATATATAAAAGATGGGGCCGAGTTAATCGAGGATAAAGTAGAAATCTATCAAATTCTATACGCATACAAGATGTGTGGCGATGAATAGATGGTGAGGGAATGATAGAGTGAAACGAAATAAACAAAGATGAAGAGAATGGAAGATGGTTCGACCGCGAAAAACCAGTTTGGTCGGTTCGAATGACCGGGTTGGTCCCGCGATCCACCACATTGCTGCCACGATGATGATGCTGCGGAAGAGTTGCGACAAGCAATGGAGGGCGGACGGTATAAAAGACTAGCGAGTGAGAGAGAGATAGAGATAGATAGAGGTGAAACAACTTGACCACTGTACACTGCAACAGAAATATAATTCAAAGAATTATTCAACATAGATCAGTAAAATTTACACAATCTCACAATAAAATACACCAAAATTAATTATTTTATTGCAACAATAATGCCTATATTTATTATAAAAATACAACAATGAAAAATAAATTAATAATCGTCGAATATTTTCGTCAATGGTATATATATATTTTACAGTTGAATTATCGCCATTTTGTTATTTTATATTTCAATTAACAATACTGTATACTGTGACTTTTATATAGCAGTAAAATTAAATTAATATATATTAATCAACACACATATATATATATATTTAATAAATGTTATATATAAAATTTATACGAAGAATTGAAACTTAAGAGATAAACAGTTTAAAAATCCTTTAAATTATGTAAACATATTGCAATGTCGATTACCACACAACGCAAGAGTTGAGATGCATTCACCTTTATTCTTGTTGTCTTCTGAAAGTGCTTACACAATATATATATATATATATATATATATGAATATATATATATATAAATATATGTATGCAATTTACCAGCACAAGCTCGTTCACATGTACAGTCACATCATCATCCAGCAAACATACACGAAACTACACAAACGTGTATTCAACAATAAACGTGTTTGTGCATGTTCACGTATATATACATATACATAATAAATATATATATATATATAATGACGGGAATCCAGGCGTCCCAATGCACAGTTGTACCGAGCAGATTTCCTTTCGACGGGCGCACAATTGAAACGGAAGAATGGAAAAGCAGTTGGGGAGATGGGTGAAAACAAGGGGGGGGGAATAGGAGTAAGTTGTTGAGGGAACGACACGAATGCAATCGAAGCAAGCTTATATATCTATACATATACACAAACCATTTGTGTTTCGACATATATATATATATATATATATATGTATATGTATTGAAATTGGGCAGTAAGAAGCTATGTCCGAGCGCCATTTTATTTTTTCGTATGTATACAGTTTGACATTTTGAAGTGTCCTAATCGCTAATGGCTATTTGAATCCGCCTCCTCTCACATCTCCCCCTCCAGCTATTTCAAAACGTTTTAGGTTCGTTTATTTCTTTCGTTCGTTCACTTTTTTTTTTATTTTTTATTTTGCTTTATTGGTCTGAGGAAGGCCAATGTTGAAGTTGAATAGAGGGAGAGAGAGTGGGGGAAATGTATTAGAATGTCGTGATATGATTGGGCGCCTAAAACCTCGGCCATATTTAGTAGACGGGGCCTTTCTTGTTTAGAAGGGGGAGTGACGTCATGGATCCACCAACACGAAAACTCGTGGCCATGTCGGCTCTCAATGCCACGATTTATATGGACTATGTGTAAAAGAAAATGGATACTAGAGAAAACTGTAAAGATACAAAAAAATACGTGGAAGTATATATATACATATGTATATGTTTAATATATAATACAAAAAAAAAATAACATTGTATCGAAAAAAAAAAAATTTCATAATCCAATTCACCTCAATTCGAATTGTAAATTGCGAATGAGGAATAAATAATGTTGCTCATTTTCTTCATTAAATAATGAATATGTAATTGTATTAATTATATTGAGAGTGTCTTACACCAATACTAGTTTACACTGAATATATCTAACTGTGTACTAACACATAACACAAATATCATATTTGTATTTTATTCCATATCTGTTTCGTCTTCTTCCAATAAAAAAAATCAAGTGCATAGATGCGATTTCTTCAGCCTTTTTTCCTATTTTTTGCCAGTTCAAACACGCACCAATGCATATGCTATTGCTTATATATATATATATATATATGAATGTTTGTGTGAATAGAAATATGTATATACATGGATTCTATCGACTTTGCACCTGGCGTTTATACTCCCGACTGTGCTAATCAACCTGGCCTAATCGTCCAACTAATATTCTACAACTACTACATGATAACTAGTTACACGCAAACACATACATATATATATATGTGGATAAACATCTTCACTGAATGTAGCATCGTCATTCATGTCCGTACAAATTTAATAGAGTATGCCACAATAACGGAATTATTTTTCATTTTTTTTTAATTATATTTTAATGTTTTTCACTACTCAGTGAAGTGTAGCATTGCAATGGTTTAACATTAAAAAATACATTTTGGATTGTACCGTTACTATTATTTATGATCATAATTTCAAAAACTAATGGTAGACAAATAAGTGTTGGTATTATGTGATATGTGGCCTTGGTGAATGTAAAAAAAAAATATTTTACTCTTTTATGAAATATTTGTTGAGTGTATGTGTGTGTGAGAATACACAAGTGTATAGTGACGCGATAGGAGGTATCGGACAAGTACATACCTGTTAAATTTTTTTTCTTTTGACAATACACTTTTTTTTATTGACTTATTTATCTATTTATTTATCATTTATATACAATTCCAAATACAAATGGCTGTACATTACGAATTTGAGTTGGAAATATGTTCTATTGGCAAAAAAATAATTTAAATCGATATATAATTGGTATTAATATGATTAATAATTAATTTATTTTACTGCAATATATCATATGAAGACAAATCAATATTTTTTTCGCCATAGACATCACCATCATTTGCTGATAATTTTCATATTGTATTAACCATAATTATTCCATTTTTCACTCGCCCCTTTCGAAATAAAATTTTTTCTTTATTTTTTTTATCAATCAATTACTGATTTTATCAGCCGCATTTATTACACTTGAAAGATTCCACCTAAAATTCATCATCATATTTATACATTACCAAATGATATTTAAACATCATTATACACGCTTATATAACCAATAACGTAAATAAAATACATATACGATAATATTAAATGAAAATGAATCAATAAACATTTATATGAGTAATTTTAAAGTGAGTAATATTTCAAATAGCCTCGTCGAAGAGTCAAATATGTACGCAATTATATCTATACATATATATATATATATATATATATGATTGTAACCGCAGCGGATGTATAGATTGGTCGGACCGGTTCCTTCCTTAGGTTATCGCGATTGGGCCCCGATATACGTTGGAGATCGAGCGCGCAGCGTCAGCAGCCTCGAATCGCAGCCACTGGCGCGCTGGTATTCTTGCCTGTCTAAACCGGTCGTAGATGAATTTTTTATTATTATTATTATTTTTTTTTTCTTCTTATTCAAAGATCGAGACCTGGCCTTCATTGGAGCAGCCATTTTAGAATGTTCTCAACAGCGTTTGACGGTCGTGCAAATCACACGCCGCCTAATAACTGATTGTAAATCTATTATTCATTTTATATAGTTACATATGTAAATATGTGTGTCTCTGTCTCTCTGTTGCTCCTTGCTCATTCACTAACTGATAATCGTTTATAAAAATATATATATGATTTAATCAAATGCCTAAACTGTTTCTGTGAAATATCAAATAATATTGTTTAGATAGCGAAAGCATTTATTTAATAAATTATATTAAATGTAAAGTAGGTAATACAATAATAATTATCGAAACGTAAATTATTTATTTGAAAGTAATTGGTAAAAGAAATAATTAAACGAATATTTTTCGTGATATTTCAGAGATTTTTTGTGAGTGTAATTAATAAATAATAGTTTTAATTCATTTTTATGAAAACTCTTTGTTGTTTTGTGGCATAAAATAGAGGTGTGCAATTAATTATTTGTTTATTTCATTTTTTCACTTAAACAGTTGAGGCATTTCATCAACTCATTTATTTCATTTTGGGGAAATAACCATTATCTTCTGTAATTTAGTCAATTAACTAAAGATTCAATAACATTCCACATTTCATTATGTCACTG
Source organism: Galerucella tenella (assembly GCA_910591685.1). Taxonomy (NCBI): domain Eukaryota; kingdom Metazoa; phylum Arthropoda; class Insecta; order Coleoptera; family Chrysomelidae; genus Galerucella; species Galerucella tenella. The sequence continues at coordinate 64,621 of CAJUYH010000258.1, read as the reverse complement.
TAACATATTAAAAAATATAAAAAATATATAACAAAAAAAATGGAAAAAGAAATAATGACAAAATTGTGAGTCAATACTATTTTTGTGTATAATTTCGAGAGTTTAATGAGAGTTTTTGTTGTTCTGTACTGGTATATTTTATTCGGCTCAGTGTCGAAGAACGGTATTCAGGTCGGTACTTTACGGCGGTAATCACTTCACAGAATAGTCCGTGCACCCACCACCAATACGCGTGGGGCCTCAACAAAATAATTGGAAAGGGAGAAATGTCGCCGACCTCAACATCCGCATGGTATTCATTTGCCTTATTAGACAAGTCGAAACATGATTAGAAACTCGTATAGATGAAATTCGTGAATTAAATTGAATAAATGAACAAACGTATATTGCATTGAGTGTGATAGGACATGCGGGAATGGACAGATGGTGAAATAGTGGGGAAACTAAAATGGCAGCGGCGATAAGACATGGTGGTGGAGGGAATACAGAAGTATAGTTCTTCTGCCGAACGACCGGTCGTCCATTTCCCGGAATTACGTAGTTGTTTATATACACACTAAATGGTACCGCCTGAAATATCTGATTTAATTACATCGATTCTAGGAGACAAAGATCGATACAAATGCACTGGTTCTTAATTGCGTTCCACGGTCGCCAATGTTACAAACTCACATACACTCATACAAACGTGTATATAGCATAAACTTCAACATCTCCCAAGTATATATATATATATATATATATAAATATTTATAGAAAGACATTTCTGATGAATCCACTTTTTATTCATTCCCGTGACCCCCAACAAAAGATTTATCTTTTTACAACGTATACCGTACAATGTAATACAATCCTTGTCAATCCTGTCTGAACATGCAAAACTACAAATTATATATATATTATCTCTTTTATTGAGTATTATTTATTTCATAGAATGATATTGATAATGATGGCTGTGAATCTAACAATGAAAAATATTATTCAAATGCGAAAAAACGCGAGTCTCACGCTTTTACCAAATGCAACCGAATGGAGGAGAGACACAAATGCAACATGCGAACGAGAGAGAATGAGAAAGGAGAGAGGGGAAAGAGAAACAGAGAGAGAGAAAGAGAGCCAGTGAGCCGTAGTATTTGGGACAAGGTCAGAGGCCTCTGAGCCAAGACACTGAACAACGGGGCATACTGCAATACTGTATACATATATGCAGCCCCTTCTTCGAGACCGCGTGCAAAACTCCACACTTTCACTTTGCCTTGCAACGTGCGATTTGCGACAACACACACACACATACACACACACTCGCCAACTTGTCGATTTTTTTTTTTTTTTTTTTTAGCATCGTATTTTGGCATCGAAATATCATTATATTTCACAGCACAACACATCAATTAATTGAATATCACGATCACATTTGCATAAATGTTATAGCAAATCAACAATTTTCCATCAACAAATGTTTAATACATTTAATATTACAATTTGTATATTTAATCAATACCCAATATCAATTATTGAATATAATATCGACAATAAATACGTGTATAAACACGTTTTGTTGCGCAATTGACGCGTGAATGAACAGCCAAACGAAACACTATATACAGACAAAGAATAAAAGGACACTGTGTGGCAAAACGACGAAGAGAATCGTCTTCCATCAAACCAACATCGACAATGGTCGTTGTCAATAACAAAAAATAAGTGCCATTGTTCACTCTGTGCTTTTCAGAATCGATATATTTGCAAAACATATCCGTTTTCGCTTCGTTGTGCACGCGATTCAACGCGAAGATTAAAAAAATAAATGTAACGCTCGCACGCGCGACGATCAATCGTCGCAGCTAATGCATACATACAAACAGCACGTTCAGGTCATCGTCGTCCTTCTCTTCAAAACATATAATAATACCAATAATAATAATAATAATAATAATAATGGAAATAGCAATAATGCAACAAGAATGAAGGTGTGCCCTGCAGACAACAAAATACATTCAATATATTTTATCCCTATATTAATACACCTACATATATATGTACATGCGCATATTACCTTAAATCTAATATCAACAATGAATAATCGATCGTCTACATAATCTATATATCGTCTCTACCTATGACACTCAATGCATATAAATTTATCACATAGGTAAATGAAAATGAATCGAAAAAATAATAATAATGATAAAATTCCGTCTGTTTTATTTTTACAACAACAAAAATTGTTTTACACCGGGTAAATCAAATATTTGAAGAACGTGTTGTTATAAAATTGATACAAATTAATAATAATGTAAATGTCGCTTTGAAACATTCAACGAGTGCCCATGTTTTTGCGTCGCGATAAAGTGGAATGGAAAGAAAAAAAAAAAACGAAAAAAAATCATTGGAGAATGAGATAGACAGTGGAGACTGCGCGAATGAGCGTGTTAGAACACGTTATTATGTATAGAAAGAGAGAGAGAGTTGCATATATAAAAGAACTTATACATGACCAGCGATGGTTTCGCCAACGCGCAAGTTGGTTTGCTCTTTGTCATGGCACGGTTTGGCTGTAGGTTCTCGTTGGTGATTGCTGGCGTGCGGTGCACCCCCCTAACCCTCCCACCCTTTCCGCGCTTCCTCACTCATGCTTGCGCTCACTTGCTCTTTTACTCTTTTCCTGCAGCAGCAGCAGCAGCAGCAGCAGCAGTAATACGCCAAAGTATCGGGTGGCAAAATAGGCATGCAAGAGAAGGGAAGCTCCCTCCCTCTTCCATCATTCTTTCACTCCCTCTCTGTCTCCGTCTCTCTCACTCTCGTTCTATCTCACTTTATCAACGGCAACCGAGAGACCAGCGTGGAGTTATTTCAACTTGGAGGCCGCCCGGTTCCAAGTTGCATTAGAACGCTCAAAGATTATTACTTAGCGCAGCCTCGTGATCCTCAGGCATCCATAATAATCGCATACGTACGATATAAACCGTTTACATCTGACCGGCGTCAATTGAACGAAGCGAATTATTGATTGCTGTGCGAAACTAATGTCGAGAAAACTCGGATGATTCGGAGAAAAAAGAAAAAAAAAAAACGATATATATTATTTATATGCAGTGATTGAGAAAAGGTTATTTTTAATGATTCAACATCACTGCTGAGTAATACAATGCTGTATTATTTTTATTGTATTGTTAGTATTGGAAATGAAAATAGCAGTATGGAGAATGATTTGGTTGAAATGAGAGAAGTAAAGGGAGAAGAAAAAAAAATGTGTACGAGTGTAGAATGAAATAGAAAGCGAAATATTATTGGGAATATGGAATAAATTTTTTTTACGTTTTTTTTGTTTTGTGAATAGATAGCGAAATAGGAAGCAAATAAATTAATGAAGCAGAGAGCACATATTAATTTTATATATGTATATGTATATGTGTATGTTTCGTGTGTTTGAATGTGTCTGGGACAGTTGGTGCCACTGTACACTCACAGTTGCCATTATAATTTCTAGGACAGCGAGTTTTTCACGCATTTTCGCTGATATCCAAGACGAAGCCGCGTTTATAAACTCGACATGAAATGTATATAGTATCAACCTAACCTTCTTTCTTGCGTTCTCGATGTGTTTGCAATTGGCTATCGACCTTATATCCTAAATACCCTAAAAACTTTCCTCATATATATTCAATAAACAGCCTATACTTCGATATCCATTTTATGCATTGGTAATATGTGTCCAATGCATCTTCACTGTATAGATTGCAATTTCATTTTTTTCTTCCTCATATTCCTTTTTGCTTTACCTTTATATATATATATATATATATAATTTTTTTTTTATTCCAACACCATGATCGTGCAGCTGCGATTGCGAGTGTGAATGTTCGGCAATTCAAATACCACTGCATTTGTTTCTTACATATATATATATATATATATATATGTGAAGTTGGTATATATGCACACGGACGTGCACCAGGAGCACGCGGGTATGTAGCACAAGGCCGGCATTAGCATCTCTACCGGTATACCCCCTACTATTTCTATCGTCATCACAGCACAACTCTATCCGCGGAAAACCTGTATTCCGGTTATCTCCACACACTGTCCTCTAGTCGCGTAGCAAAATACTTTTTCTTATTCCTCTTCTTCATTTTATTTTCTTCATTTATATACAATTCCTTTTCGTCGTTTCTATAATCATTTTGTTGTTGTTGTTGTTGTTGTTGGTGGTGTTGATTTTTGTTTTTTTTTTTGACTTTTCAATTCTTATCAAAACATGTTGGTGCAGGTTTTTTTGTTTTTTTTTTGTATTTCATCAGACATTTGCAATCTCAAATATTTCCGTGGTCCAAAATCGTTTTGGGAAATGTATTATTGGGCTGTTGTTGTCATCATTGTCCGTTGAAATGAACACTTGGGAATATTTTTGTTGTCGATAAAGATATGAAAACGACAGACATAAGAGAAAAATGCATGAGATGAGATAGCACATGGTTTTATTATTCTTTTATTTTTTTTTTTTTTTGTATTGGAATAAAATTGAAATATCAATAAATAATATAATCAAAGTTGAACAACGGAAATTTTTGATAAATATACAGATACATAAATAAATGGCTTTGAAAATGTTATTAGAAATATTAGAGAAAAAAAAAAAAAAAAAGGAAGCAAAATTGGTGTAATGAGTAATATTTCTACTGCTTGAGATTATAATAATCACTAATATAAAATCCTCATGACATGTTAACCTAAATGGCCATGCTGGCTCTCGCTATATAATAAATATATTATTATATATATATATATATATGTATATATAATTACGTTTGGAGATTAGTCAGTACAGATGCGAATGGATAAAATTTTAGTGCGTATATTGCATCCTGGTGTACATGAATCAAATCTTTATTCCAACATTTATATTCGAGTTTCTCTTTTATTTTATTAAATTTAAAAAAAACACATGAAAACAAATTGAATTTTTCCATTGTAAAAAAAAAGAAAAGAAAAAAAAAAAAGTAATATCGAATTGATATTTATAATAGAGTTAATTTTTTTATTCTTTTTTTTTTTCAATTGAACATATTATTTTGTGAATTGACTGAAATTATTACACAAAGTGACATGAAAATGCAGTTGCGTGGAACACACATTTGAAGTGATCATCGCGCGTTGGTGATCGTTCAGTCTGATATGGCGGACGTGGCGCGGGTCGGTACGCAATTATGGACATTACATACCACCTGCTTGATTGTGTACCGGTGAAAAAAAAAAAAAAAAACAGGGGAAAAAAAAGTGCAATAAGAGTGTGTAGAGAAGGAGAGAAAAAGCGAAAAAAAAAGAAAAAAAAGAGAGAAGAGCAACTTGCACAGAGGGCCTAACATCAATTATATATAAAATTCATTGTCCGACCTTACATATATATATATATATGCATATATATACATAAAAATATAAAAAATATAACAGGTTAAAGTCAATCGATAACGAACGGTGCGATCGTTATATACACTCAAGCATTACTGACGCTCGAGTATATTCAAATGAAAAACATTTGCCATCGAGCGTAATCTGTATAAAGAAATAAATATATTTTTTTACCCTCATTGTATATAGCCAACATGTACATCTAATAATATTACATATATAGCAGTATTATATATGCATGTATTTTTGTTCACTCCCTCCAACATATACATACACACACACACGCACACATTTCATCTTCTATAATATATTGTCAACTTGCATTTTTCCTCTATTTATTTTTATTCATTTTTTTTTTCTTCTCTTTGCATTCTTAGCACCCGAATAAGTCGCACATTTACCCGTGCAATCTTATCGCCCGCTACACTTTTCCCTCCTTTTATTCTCTCGCTTGCTCTCTTCCTCTCTTCTGTTTACCTCTATATTCGCTCTCACTCTGTTGCTCATGAGCACTTGCGCGCTTATGTCGTCACATTTCTCACCAACTGCAATTCGGCTGGTGTGTGGGGAAAGAAGCAGGCCATTTACCTCGCTCTTGTATGGCACACTCGCGCTATCGGTCGATTTTGCTGTCGTGGTCTAATCGTGCCTGCAAGATAAAGTAAAATAAAAAAATAATAAAAAATAACAAAAAAAAAAAAATGGAATAAATGAAAATGAAATGAAAGAAAATATAAAACAATATTGTATGACAATAACGCGAGAGGGGGGAGAGGTAGAGAGTGTAAATAATTAGTAATTATTTTAATATATCATAAAAATAATAATATTGATGTATTTATAATAATTTAATTGTCTTTGAAATGTCTCTTTCAGTGTAAAATTTGTCAACTATATAAACCTTTGTTCCACAAAATTCCAAATCGAACAGGTTTCAACACGTATTGTCATGAGCATGTAAACACAACTTTGAATATTTAATTCCATTTTCACAGTTGAGATGTTATATATATATATATATATATATATATATACAATTGCATAGTGAGCATGCAATTGTAGATGTATAGATGCATTTATTGTTTTTTTTTGATTTAGTTTTATTTTTTTTTTTTTAATGCAATCTCTCATGGAATTCGATTAATCGGCCTACTGCCAACATGTGGTCCCACTATACACTCTCAATTTGTATACGTCGAAATATATAAACACAGTATATAGCAATAGACGGTAATGGACACAGCTGTGTTTTGGCGACGTCAGTGAATGATGCACCGAGCGGAAAAAAAAAATACACACACACAACACAAACACGAGAAAAAAAAAGATAAATGAAAACAAATCATGTGAGAAAATATCATTAATTTTATATACATACTGTCTTTAATTTGTTTTTCTTTTTACATTTTCATCATTGTAATTTTACAATATCAGTTAAATTATTGGTTTACAATTATAATATACACATAAACATAATTAATAAAAATCTTTTTTTTTATATATATATATATAATTCAATATCATGCCATTATAAATCGCATAATAGTATATGAGTACCTTACATTTGATTACATCACAAGAATAAACCTGTATTAATATATATATA